>JAJMZS010000355.1:0-58312 GCA_023807205.1 Isotricha prostoma | reverse complement strand
AAGTTAATGATATGAGATATATGTTTTATGAATGTTCAAGTATTGAAACATTAGATTTAAGTAATTTTAATACTGAACATGTTAAAAATATGAAATGTATGTTTTCTAAATGCTTAAAACTTATAAATTTAAATATTAAAAATTTTAGTTTTAATAATATTAATAATAATAATAAAGATTTATCTATTATTTTAGATATATCAAAGAATCAAAAGGATTCAAATATTTGTAATATGTTTGAAAATATTAATGAAAATTGTCAAATTATTTTTGGAAATTAAAATTAACAATATAAATGTCTTATTTTTAATAATAATTATATAGTTATTATTACTATAATATATATAATATACATTATATTTACTCTATCAAATTAATACATTTTTGAAACAAATTTCAAAAGTTTCTTATATTTTGTATTTCCTCTATCAATCCAATAGAATACATAAACAACAATAAACAATAATATTGCAATCATACTCAAAGATATAATATTTTCATATAAAATATTCTGATTGTACATTTTTCCAATATCTTTCATAACAAAGAAGGCATATGCTTTAGAAACAAATTCGAATCCAAAATCAAAATCAGCAAAACTTCTACTTAAATCAGTTGATAATAATAAAAGAAATGCATCAAATACTTTTTTATTAGAATTAATAAAATCATAATATAAATTTGTTAATTCTTGATATACATAATTTATTTCAGTTTGAAGACCATATTCAACCATTCCTAAATTATATTTATAACATTGTTTAACTTTTTCATTTAAGATTGAAAAAAAAACTTTTGATGTTTTTAAATCCTCAATTATTAAATATAAAGAACCTAATGAAGATGCAAAACAAAAATTATTCTCTTTATTAAATTCTTTTTCCCATATTTGCACATTTTTTAATATTTTAGAATTCTTTCCTAAAAATATTTTTAAATTATTTTCAACCATTTTACCTTCTATATATAAAATAGGATAATAAGATTCTTTCATTAATATTAATTGAGTATTATTTTCATATTCAAAATCAATATTATAATAATTTAAATAGTCATCAACTATTTTAATTTCATTATGTTCATCATATGTTCCTAAATATGAAGCATTAGCATATGTTATAGATATACCTATATAATATGCAACTTCACCTAATTTTGAAAATCTTTCCAAAAAATTCATTGCCATTATAATTGCATAAATAAATCTATATTTTATAGAATAAGAATATGATATGTTTATTAATACTATTAATGTTACTGATATTAAAAATAATGTTAATATTATATATGATATAATTACAGATTTTGGTACATATATATTTTTTTTATTTTCATTATCTTCTTCTTCATCATGTATTTGATTTAATTGAATATTTATTTTTGATTTAGTTCTTTTTCTTTTTGATAATTTTTTTGATTTTTTATGAAGATTATTATTAATTGATGAATTATTATTTATTAAATCTAAATTTCTATTTTTTAAAATTTCAAATTTTGAAATATTTCTTTCAATAAAATCTTCACATATTATTCTCAAATCATAAACTTTATTTTCAAATATTGATTGATTAAGATTATTATAATCAGAATCAAAAATATAAATTAATAATCTCTTAATTTGATTTTTATCAATATTTAATTTTTCCAAAATTATAAAATAACAAATAAAAGTGAATATTTCAATTAAACAACCAAATAAAATAATAAACTTAAAATAACTTTCATAATAATTAATAAGAATATTAGAAGATTTTGTAGTTATATTTTCAAAAATTGGTTTAAAATTTTGAAGAATATTTTCCATTCCATAAATAGTAATGTATTCTAATACAGTCGGAATACCATCATCCTTAGTAAAGTTAATATAATTTTTCCCTAAAAAATATATGAAATTACATATGTTGACTTTATTATAATATAATTGATTCAAATAATAATATATTAAATTAATTTCTTGTAGAATTGTAGAATTTTTTTTTATTATATTCCAATTTTTATCAATGATATTAAATTCATGGTATGAATATAATAATTTATATAAATCAGATAATTTATTATTTCCTTTTATTTTTTCTAAATATTGATAAAATTTGATAGAATCATTTGTAATACTAAAAATTTTTGATAATATAAAGTAATTTTCATCAATAGGAATTTGGTTATAGAATGCATCATAGCACATTGTAAATGAATTAAATGATGATAAATATGTATCAGTTTTTAATACCCCAAAATAAACATTAAATTGAAATAATTCTTTATGTTCATTTATTTTTTTATTTTTTATCATCATTAAAATTATACATAATGTGATAACAATACCAAATGAAATAATTAAAAGAAATCTATAATGTTTTAAAAAATTTTCTTCAAATTTTGTATTTTTTAATAAATTTAAATGATTTGTTTTTTTGATTTGTAAAATATTATTATTATTAATAGAATTATTATTTGGATTGATTTTTTTAATTTCATTATTAGCAATATTTTGAATTAAATTAATTCCAGAAGTTACTTTTGAATCATCAATTAATTTTGAATTAATTAAACTATTATTCATACTATGAGTAATATTACTATTTTCATTTAAATTAATATTAATATTAATTTTTGATTCATTTAAAGGACTTTGTATTATTGATTGTTTTGTCATAGAAGTTAATAATGATTTTTGTGAATTATCAGAACGTTTTGTTTGAGGTTGTATTATTGAAAAACTATATATTGGTTTTTTTTTATTTTCTGTTAACATAGTTTTTAAAGTTGCTGTAGATTGTCTTAATTGTAGATAACTTATTTTTTCTTTCATTTTAACAATATAATATTTTTTATTTCCTATTTCTTTTAAAAAATAATCTAATGTAAATATTACTTTATCCTTTATTTTAAAATTTTTAGTTAATTTCATATTTTTTGCAAAAGAAGATGGTGATTTAATATTTTCATTATTATCATTTTTAGTATTATTAAATCTTTCAAATAAACAATTTATTATATTATACCATTCAATATCAAATCCTTTTTCATTTAAAATAATATTTAAATTATTTAATCCTTGTAATACATTATTTTTATGAATAATAGATGAAAAATGATACATTTTCTTTTGAAAATGTTTTATTTTATTTTGTATTTTTCTTAAATGAAACATTTTTTCATTTGGAATAGTTGAAAAAATTGAATAAGCTTTATTAATATTTGATAAAGGATATTTTTTATCTTTTTCATTTATTTTTTCTAAAGATTTAATACCAAAAAATTCATTAAATGGTATATTTAATAATTTAATTTTGTTAATATCAAAAAATAAATATTCTTCAAATTCTTTAGAAATATTTAAAATATATTCATTTTTATCTAAAAATAAATTATATGTAATAGATGATTTTTCTTTATTTTCTATTATATTAATATTTGTAATAATATTAATAAAAGAATAAAGAGTTGGTAAAATTGTACTATTTATTGAAATATTTATTAAATTATTTTTCTTATTTAAAATATAAGAATTTGAAGATTCAAATTTAGGATTATGAATTAAAGTAAATTGTTTTAAAATAAAAAAATGTTCTTTTTTTATTTTGTGTGGTATTAAATCATGAAAATCTTTATTTTTTATTTCAGTTTGAGTAAAATTTAAATGATTAGAAAGAAAATTATTACAATATGAAATTGAAAAATTATCTGATTTATTTTGTGAAATAATTAATGGATAATTCATATTAAATTCATTAAAATCTTGAATTATATTATCAATAATATTATTGAAATTAAATTTTGTAAGAAATTTATTTTTTAAATAATCTGGAATTTTTTTATGAATTAAAATATAATAATTGAATAAAATATAACTAATTTCATAATTGTTAATTATTTTATTATCATCATTCTTTTTCTTTATATAATTATTTATTGTTTTTTTAATATATTCATCATATAATTTTACTTTTCCACTTAATTTTAAAAAATTATTAAATGATTTTTGATTCATTTTACTTATTTTACTATTTTTATATATTTTTCTAATTGAAAATATATTTTCTAATTTAATAAAACTTTCTATAATTAAATATTTAATATTTTCTGAAAAAATTGAAAAATAATAAAATTTTTTCATTTGAGCAATATTATTATATACATGTTTATCAATATTTTTTCTATTAGATAATAAATATTTAACATAAACATAATTTTTATTACTTTGAAGTCTATATAAAATTTGTTTTTTAATTTCATATAAATAATATTTTGTTTTCCATTTTAATTTTAATTTACAATTTAAATACATTGAACATAAATATAAAGCATAATATTCTCTATTTCTAATTGAAAAAATATATTGACAATGAAGAATAATATAATCTTCTATATCTTCATCAAATTTTTTAATTTTAAATAAATAATGAATTCTATTTACTATTTCTTGTTCTCCAATTATTTCATATTCTTCTTCATTTAATCTATTTTCTAAATTTTTTATATTTAAATTATTTTGAATAAAATTACAAAAACAATCTTTAATTATACAATCTTTTTTATGTTTATAAAAAATTTTAAATAAATTTAAATCTTGAGGATTATTTCTAAATTCATAAAAATATTTCATATATAAATAAATTCCAAATGAATATCTTTTTTTTTCATTTAATCTAAATAAATTATTAGATAATTTATTTTTAAAAAATTGAATATTAATAGTTTGAATGAAAATAAAGATAAAAATTGAAGTTATTAAAATAATAATAAATTTAAAAATAGAATATTTTTGATTGATATAATTTAATCCATTATTATATTTATACATAATTATTTCAAATATTCCTCCATAAAAACAAAAACAAACTATTAATAGAATAAATAAAGGAATTGGTGAATCAAAATAATAATTAAATTTTTTAATTGAAAAAAATAAATATAATGAACAAATTAAAATTGCAACAACACAAATTATAAATCTTAATTCATAATAAATATTATCATTATTATTATATAAATATGTAAATCCTATTACAGGTTGAAATAAAGTTAATAATAAAGAAATAATTTTTATTATTTTATTAGAATAAATATCAATTCCATATTTACTAATAAATCCTTTTGTATCATTTAAATATAAAATAAAGAAATCAAATATAATACATATTAAAAATGATATTATATTGAAAATCATTATTATTTTTTTATTTATTTTTATTTCACTTTTAAAAAACATTTTGATATATTTATCATTTGTTTTAATATTTTTTTGTTCAAAAAATGCAATTATAATTCCAAAAAATAGATATTCATTTATATAAGGAGTAATAAGTGATATTATTGTTATTATCCATACTAAATATTTTATTTTATTTTTGATATTAGATAATTTACCTATAAATTTATTTAATTTATTTTCTTCATTTGTTATTTCTTTTTTATATAAATTGTTTAGCCTGAAAAATATAGATATAAAATATAAAAATAAAGATAATAATAAAAGTAATATAAAAATACATAAATATTGATAATGTTTTGATATTATATGAAATGATGAATCAAATAATAATAATTTTGATAATAATGAATATAATGAAGTTATATTATTTTCTTTTGATTCAAATTTCCTTATACTTTGAGTGGATAAAATAAGACTATAATATTTGATAAAAAAATAAACAAAATAAAACAATTTTGAAGAAGGTAAATTTTTTCTAATATTCAATAATAGTTTTAAATATGCTCTTTCTTGAATATTATTCATTTTTTTTAAAGTTTTATTATTTATTTTTTTTCATTTGTTCATATAGTTTATTTTCATAAAAATAAGTATTAAACATTACTTTTAAATTTTTATTATTTTCTCTCATATAATATTAATAAATTTTATTTATATATTAATTGCTCAATGAATTAAGTATATTTTATAAAATATTTATAATAAATCATTACTTAATTAAAATAAATTTAATATATTTTTTACTCTTTTATATTAACTAAACTCAATAAATATTAAACAATTGATTTCTAATTATATAATTTTATTTTTAATATTTTCAGATAAGTTTTCATATATAAATGAATCAGTTTTAGATATATTAATATTTCTAATCACATTTTTAAAATAATTAACTACAGAATTTTCTACATTATTATTTTTGATAGTAATTAAATTTTCTTTTTCATCTTCATTTTTAAGATTAATTTTTTTCAAAAAAAATAAACTGTTAATTTGACCATAATTTAATAATAATTTTTTTATAAATTCAAATTGTTTTAACATTTCTAAATATCGATGTAATTGAATTAAATAAATATAATACCAATGAAATAAATTTGAATTTTTTGTATTAAAAGTTTTAGCAAATTTCTTTTTTGTGAAGCAACAAAACATTAAATTCATTTTTAAATTTTCTTTAATCATATAACCTAAACTTAATTCTTCATTCTTATTAATATATGAATGTACATTAGTTGTAAATGATTTTGCACTTTTTACTCTTAAAATTAAATTCTCCCCTGATTTTTCATCAGCAATTTTTTCTATATTATTATGTACATTATTATTAATTAAACAAAAATTAACATTTTTACTATTTGACAAATTATTATTTACAATTTTAATTTTTTTATTATAATTTTCATTTTCATTTAAATCTAAATTAAATAAAGAAACTTGTTTTTTATTATTTGTTTTTTTAATAGAACAATCTAATTTAGATTGTATATCATTAAATTCATTAGTATAAAGATGTTTTAAATTAATATCAGTTCCTTGATGAGAATATTCTTTAATTGATCTAATTTTTTTACATTTATTATCATTATATTCAAAAGTATTTTGAATAATTTCTAATTTTTGAATATTTTCTCCAACAAAATGTGAAATTGCTTCAAATAAATAAACAAAAATATTAATAATACTTCCAGTAATAGCAATAACATTTTGTAATTTAACATAATATCTCGTATAATAATTTTTTTCCATTGTACTATATAAATTAATTTCATAAATTTTTGTAGAAGAACCATCTTTTATTAAATCTTGATCTGAAAAATATGCATATGTTGATTTAATTGAATCAACTCCCCATTTTGATAAATTTTTATTTGTATTAAATAACCATCCTTTATCATCATTAAATATTGTTTTTTTTAAAAAAATATCATCATTTCTTTGTAAATTATAACTAAGACAATAATATAAATTTTTATATCTTCTTATTAAAGGTTGATTATAAGAAAGAGGATTAAATTCAATTAAAGGATAATAAAAAGCAAAAAATTTAGGATTATCTTGATTAAGAAATTCTCTTAATGTATTTAATGATGTACATTTTGGATTATTTATTGAATATTGTGTACCATTTTCACAAAAAAAAACTTGTATTTCAAAATAATATAAATTTGGGCTATCCCAATAACCACCAAATTTATTATCTTCAAATTCAGGACAAAATAATTTTCCATATGTTTTTGTTAAATTTATATCTGGAAAATCACTATCATTACAAATGTGATAAGGAAGAAAATTATCTTTTATTTTTGAATGATATTCTCCATTTTCTCCTTGTTCAGTAGTATAATAATATATTTTGAAATATAATATATTTGTTACGTCTATGAAATGAGCATCATAATCTTCTATTCTAAATGCAAAGAGAAGTTTCTCTTTTTTAAAATTAAAATATTCATATTGTAAAGTATTTTCGATTGACATTGTTACTGATGGATTTTTTTTATATATAAAATTATTACCAAATATTATAAAAAATAATATTGATAATATTACTATAAGAATAGTTAATATTCCACCAAATGGTGTTCTTCTTTTTTTATTTTTACCTGAATATAAATGAAATTTTAAACCCAAAACATCAATCTCTTCAAGAAATTTTAACACCATTTTTTTTATTGTTTATTATATTTTTTATTTTTATTACACATTTATATCATAATAATTATAATATCTACTACTGATATAAGATTGAAATAATTAATTTTTTATTGGAATTATTTATTAAATTAAAAAAATTATTAGAATTCTTTCATTTAAAGAATTTAATATAATTTTTTTAAATAAGCTTAATAAAAATTAACTTACGAGACTTAATATAAATTTTATATTATAAAAAATTAAGAATAAATTTAATAAATAAATGAAACAAGAACTTTCACCAAACTAATTTATTTACAATTATATACATTTTTTCCTAATAAAATATAAATACCGATTAATTTTAATAGGAAAAAAATAATAATTTTCCCAAGTTCAATAATATGTTAATTATTCATAATCTCAATTTCATCTTTATAATCCAAAACTTCACCAAGTTTTTCTAATAAAGATGAAATCCCATTACTTTCTTTAATGGAAATATTAAATAATTTCAAATTATTTAATGAAACATAATAATCTAATAAATCTATATCAACACTCATTTTCAAATCAATTTTATTTCCGATTAAAAAAATTGGCTTTTTAAGATTTAAAATTTTATTTTCTATTAAATTTTTTGCAAAATTTAAAGATTGTAAACTAGTAACATCATAAAAAATAAAATAACAATCAGCATTTTTAATAACATCATTATTATTAGTTACAATAAATTCTAATTTAAATCTTTTTGAATAAGGCTTTAAACGTAACATTTTTTCAGTTCTTTCATCATTAAAACTTGGAATATAAAAATTTTCAAATTTATGTTTACATATTTTCATTACAAAACTTGTTTTCCCTGTTTCTTTTTCTCCATAAATTAAAATTGTCTTTTCAAAATTTTTTTTTATATTTTCACCATTTAAAAATAATGGTCTATTAAAAGTAAATTTTTGTGATTGAATTTTATTTAATTTATTATTTATTATTGGTTTTTTTTTTTCTGGTAATGAATTATGATACTCTAAGTTAAACTTTTTTTTTTGATCAAATTTATATTTTGTAATTGTTGTTGGACTTGTAGTATTTTTTGTTTTAAAACTTGATGCACCGTCATCTTTTATTTTTTGTTTTTCTAATTCAGATAATATTATATTATCTAATTTAATATTTTGAAATTTATTTTGTGAACATGAACATATACCCATATCAAATTATTTTTTGACTTTTATAATTAATCTGAAATTAATTTTTTATTTCATTTTATATATTTTTATGATAGTATTTTTGAAAACATAGATACTTAAATATATATTATAAATTATATTAGGATAATTATTATTTTGTTTAATAAAAAATTATTTTTTTAAAATATTTTTTAACCACCCCAATTAAAATAATTTCTTTTAATGTTTCATTGATCTTTATTTAAAAATAAATATTTTTAACATTAAATTTTTTATTTATATTTTATTTTAATTAGATATTAATTATATAAGATTTTATTGTTTTTGAAATTAATATTATATGCAAAATCTAATAAAATTATATTAATCTATATAAATTTTGCTTATTATTTATATATTTTAATAAAAATATTTAATATTAGTATTTCTGAATTCCTTTAGATAAAATTTTGATTCAAATTAATTAATCTTCTCCTCAAAAATTAATAGTAAATATAGAATTTCATGATAAATTATAAAATAAAAAAATATTAAAAAAAAAATAATAAATAAGTATTGGTTAATTTTTATAAATATTGTAATAACTACTTAGCCTTTAGTAATAATGATTAAATAAAAAAGAAAAATATCTCTTATTCAATAGCTTTATAATCACCAACTTTAGTCAAATCGTATTTACCCATATTTTCCTCAGCAATAAGTACCATACAAGTTCTAGAAGGAATATATAATTGAATATAATTAGGTCTATTCATCCAACTTTCATGTATAGCAGGGAAAGTATGTTCATGTCCATAAGTCAATCTAGTTTTACCAAAGAATTTTCCTTCATCAGAATCAAGTAAAATTTTATGTGGTGTTCCCCATAAAGTTCCAATTCTATAATTATCAAAACTTTGATTAGGATGGAAATTAAAAATAAATAACAAATCACCTTTTTCAAAAACAATTAATTTATCACCTTCATGTTTTAAAGTAATATATTGTCTTTTATCAGGTAAGAAATGGAATACTTCATCTAAATTATTCATAGCCATATCCCAATTATAAAGATATTTATATCTTAAATAACCAGCATCACATAAATCCCATCTTCTTCTACAATGTGCATATGACCATCCATTACCAGGTCTTGGGAAATCAACCCATTCAGGATGACCAAATTCATTTCCCATGAAACAAAGGAATGCTTCACCTCCTAAAGCAAATGTTATTAAACGAATCATTTTATGTAATGACATACCACGATTAATTACTAATGTTTCAGGAGCATTACATGACATATTCCAATAAACTTCTTTATCAAATAACCACATTGATATTGTCTTATCACCTACAATTGATTGATCATGACTTTCACAATAACCAACATGTTTTTCATTATAACGTCTATTTGTTAATGTAAATGTAATATTACCCATATTCCAATCTTCATCTTTATATTCTTTAAGAAGTTGAATCCATTTATCTGAGATACTCATATTCAAACGATAATCAAAACCGAAACCACCATCTTCAATTGGACGACATATACCAGGCATTCCTGAAACATCTTCTGCTATTGTAACTGCTTCAGGATTTAATCTATGAATAATTGTATTTGCTAACATTGAATAAACACCACCATCTTCATCGAAATTATCACCAAAGTATTCATGGTATGCACCACTGAAACCAAATCCAATACCATGATTTCTATAAAACATTGAAGTAATACCATCGAAACGGAAGCCATCAAAATTATATTCTTGAATATAGAAAGCACAATTACTAATTAAGAAACGAAGTGTTTCATATGAAGAATAATTAAATAAACGTGAATCCCATTGTGAATGATGTCCCATTGCACCACCATGGAAATAAAGATAATCAGTACCATCCCAATTATTAAAACCATCAGCAACATTAGAACTAGCATGTGAATGGACAATATCCATAATAACAAAGAGACCATTTTCATGAGCAGTATCAACTAAATATTTTAAATCTTCAGGTGTACCACTTCTAGAAGCAATAGCATAAAAATTATTAACATGATAACCAAATGAAGCATAATTTACATGTTCCATAATAGCCATTAATTGAATAGCAGTATATCCAGTTCTTACAATACGTGGAATAACAGTATCAGCAAATTCTCTATAAGTAGAAACTTTCATATCAAAAGAACTCATACCAACATGACATTCATAAATTCTAAGTGATTTAGGTGTTTTCATATGACCAGGACATTTCCATTTATAAGGTTCTGGAGGATTCCAAAAGACACAATCAAAAATAAGACTTTCTTTATTTTGTACAAGATAACGACACCAAATAGGATTTCTATCAGCTCTTTGTCCATTTGCAAGAACAACATTACATTTAACTTTAGTATTATGTTCAATCCTTGGTTTACCATCAATACTAGGAATAGTCAATTCCCAAAAACCATATTTATCTCTTTTAGCCCAATATTGATCTCTATTCCATCCATTAAATTCACCAAATACTGCAATACCTTTTGCACCAGGTGCATATTCTCTATATAATATATCACCATTTTCTAATACATTAAGTCCCATTGTTTTATAACTGTTAGCAAAATTTTCAAGACTTTTTTCATTTCCTTCAATTTGATTTAATTGATTTTTATAATGATCTACTCTACGACGAATTGCCCATTCGTAATTTTTTAATGAAGGGTCTTGATTGATTAATTCAAAATCTGATATTTTTTTTGGCTCGTAATTATCTTTTGGTGGTTCAACTTTTTGAGGTTGAGATTGTGGAACTTCATTTCCTTTTTCATCTTTTTTTTCTTCTTTTACTGGATCAACTGGGTTTTCTTGTTTTACTATCTTTTCTACTACCTTTATTGGTTCTTCTGGTTCTTCAGCTTCCATTTTATTATATGAAATTATTTTTTTAATTCTTGGGTTATAACATAAATTTAATGGGGGAATTATTTATTTTTTACTTCATTTACACTTTTATTTTTTTTTTTTTTTGTTGGTTTTTTGATTTTTTGAGAAGTGGATGTGTGTAATAAAATTAATTTTTTTTTAGTTTTTTTTTTTGGATATTTTTCACTCTTTTTATTGTTTTTTAGAGTGGTTTATCTTATATTTTAATGTTTATTTATAGAATTGGAGAATATAATTTTTTTATAAAGGAGTTGTGATTTATTTTATATAGGAAATCTTATATTTTTGTTTTATATAATCATATTTTTAGTTATTAATTTATTTTTTTTTTATATTAATAAAATATATTATTTATTATTCATATAACATTTATATTATTCTTTATCATGACGTTAACTAAAATGAATAAATAAAATTTTTAAATTTATAAAATTAAAATTTTCAAAATTTACTATTATATATGATATATGAATTATTTACTAATAAAAATTCACAACAATAAAACAAATTTGTTATTAAAATAAATATATCCTTAATTTAAAAAATAAATAAATAATTGTTTTAATAAAAAAGAATTGTTTCCAATTTTTTGACTTTTAGAAATAATAAATTTATTTTTCCTTTAATTAATAACTCTTTTACTATAATTACATAATGAATCTATTATAAATGTATCATCCTATGATTATTACTTTTAATATATGAATAAAAAAAAATATTTATCAAAATTTCAGACTTTATCTTTTTGTAAAATTTAAATTATTAATTAATTTGAATTTAAATTAAAATTATTTGAATTATAATATACTATCACTTTCATAATATTAATTTTGTTTTGGTAATTCAATTTTTTATTTAGAATAAGTAGTTTTGAAATCAAAATATTGGATAAATAGTTCCAAACAAATAAATAGATATATATTTTTATTGTAATTTTTTTTCTGTTTTTTATTCTTCTATAATCTTATTAATTTATTTATTATTTCTTTGTACTATTATAAAATTATATTTTATTTTTTTTGAGTTTATTAAATCAAAAATAAATATATTATGTTTAATAAATAATAAATTCAATAGCATTTTCATCATTATTAATTTAATCCCTATTTTTCAAATATTTTAAATTGATTAGCTAAATATAAAAAAAATTCATTGGAAAAAAAGATAAAATTTTATACTTCATTATTTTAATTAGAATTAATTTTATAAATAAAAAAAAAATTATAAATAATTTAAAACTTAATAAATTTTCTTATTTACATAAAAAAAAATAAATTAAAATGGAAAATTCAATAACAAATCAAATAAGACATATAGGATATCATAATGCAAGTAAAAGCCAAGTAAATATTCTTTCTTCTCCAAAAAGAATTTCTATTCCAAATATAAATGAAAATAATAATTATAATATTCAAAGAAAAGAAAAATTTAAAAATTTATTTAGTGTAATTGATAAAAATATAATGTTTTTAAAAATTAATATTTCTTCAAGTATTAATAATAATAAACCTTTTGAAAGATTAATAAAAGAGAATAATAAATTAAAAACAATAAATTCAAAATTAAAAGATCAAATTAAATCATATGATAATAATGATAATGACAGTTTTGAAGGTGAAATTATAGATCAAAAATCAATTAAACAAAATCAAAATAAAATAAATTTTGAAAAAGAAAAACATAAAAAATTAAAATATAAAAATATACAATTAAAGAAAAAATTAAAAAGCATTCAAGAAAAATCAAAAAAATATTTTCCACATGCTCATTTATTTACACATAAAAAAGAAATTATTTCCTTAATGCAAAAATTATATTTTAATATGAGTAATTTTTTTTCAATTTTAAATGGTTCAATTGAAGAAACAAATCTAAAAAATAATATAAATAATAATTTTTCTCAAACAAATTATATTGAAAATGAAAGATTAGATAATGATAATTCAAGTAATTTAAATATTAAATTCACAGAATGTGAAAATTTATGTGTAAGTAAAGATGATTTTGACGAAAATAATAAAATTCAAATTCCTTTAAAAGAATTTGAAAAAATTAAAAATGAAAAAAATAAAATTGATAAAAGTTACATTAATAATCCAACAAATAATACAAATAGAACAACAAGAACAGAAGGAAGAAAAAATAATATTTTTAATATAAATAAAGGAATAAATGAATCAAATGCTATAACATATGTAACAAATAGAACAAGTTCAAATATTAGAAATAGAAATATAAAATCAAAAGAACAAAATGGAAGAATGAATGACAAATCAAATAAAAGTAATGGTAAAGTATATAAAAGAACCACAGTATAATAATAAAATAAATTAATTAATTTATAAATAAAATGAAAAAAAAAATTAAAATAAAATATAAAAATTATAAAAAAGTAAATATAAAAGAAAAAAAAACTACAAAAATAAAAAAACAAAAAAAATGTATTTTATCATAATATTAATATTAACAATAAAAAAATCAAATGAAAGTTACTGTGGTTCATACATTCCAAAAGACGAAGGTACATGTCGTCATTATACAAACTCAACAGAAATATGTTGTTTTCTTAGAGGAGCATTTAATGGACAATATCATTCAATGTGTTATCCATTTTCAAGAGCAACATATTATAAATTAGGAACATATGTTAAAATAAATGGATTTACATATAGATTAGATTGTGGTAATCAAAGAGGAGCTTCTTGTGGTAATGTTTTTAATCCTAAAAATTATAAAGATTGTGGTGTTTATAGTAAAAAAGGTAATTCTTGTTGTTATTATTCTTATTATGCTAATATTACTACTAATGATACTAATTGTGTTTGGTTAGGTACTTCTGATGTTGGGGTTATTAGTTATAGGAAAGTTATTACTCAAAATGATGGAAAAAATTATACTAGTAGTTTAAATGTTATTTGTTATGGAAATTTTATAAAGGTAAATATTTTATTTTTGTTATTTATTGGGTTAATTTTTTAAAAAATGGTTTTTTTATTTTTTTTATTTTAGAAGCTATTTTAATGGTTCATTTAATAGGTTTATTTTTATTAAATTGAATTGGATTTAATTTTTTATTATTTGAAATTATTAAATATATCATTTTTTTTTATACTTCATAAATATAATTTTAATTAATAAAAATATTTATAAATTTAAAAAAAATAAATATTCATAAATAAATGTTGAATGATATATATAAAAAAAGTAATATAACAAACTATTATAGGAATAATTTAGGGAATAGTAGAAGAAATAAAATAAAAACTTCTCTAAACTCTAAATCAAGTAGTAGACAAAGAAATACAATTTCTAATTTAAATAAAAATGATGTTTCAAATAATTTATATAAAAAAAAAAGAGAAATTAGTTTAAATAGTTTTGAAAATAATAATAGTCTTTCTTCAAAAAAATCAATTTTTAAACATTCAAATATTCTTTCTACTGATTTATCCAAATATTCATATAATAGTAATTCAAAAAGTTCATCTAAAGTTTTGTATCAATCAAATGAATTTAAAAAAATTATGAGTAATAATAATACAAATAGAAAAGGAAAATATTTATCATCATCAACAAATTTAAAAAAAATAATAAAAGATAAAGAAAAAGAAATAGAAAAAATATTTGAATATAATAAAATATTAAAAATTAAATACGATGGACCTCCTATAAAAAAAAAAAAAATAATAAATGATTTATCAAATTATAATAAAATTAAAAATCCGAATACAACAAGAAAAATAACAAGTAATATTTTATCAAGAAATAATCATAAAGAAATTTATAAAAAAAAATTAATTCCAAATTCAGCAAAAGAAACATTAACAACTACTGAAGAAGAACAAAAAGAATTTAAAGATGAATCAATAAAAAGTGAAATTTTTTTTTCAAATAGATTTATAAATAAAAGTATTAAAATTAATAATAAAATTGCAAATAAAGAAAATAAGAAAACAGTAAAAAAACCTATTAATAATTTTAAGAAAGTTGTATTTAATATTAAAAATGAAAATGAATCAAAAAAAAAGTTAGAAAAAAAAGTATTGATTATTCAAAGATTTTGGAAAAAATGGTTTAATAATGTTTATTTAAAAAAAATTATTAAAATACAAAGTTTTTATAAAGGTTATTCTGTAAGGAATAAAATGTTAAATTTAATTCAAAAAATTATTTTAATTCAGATGTTTTTGAAAACAAAATTTTTAAAACAAAAAATTGATAATTTAAGAAAAAAAAGTGTTATAATTCAAAAAATTTTTAAAAGATATTTGAAAATGAAAAATATAAATAAATTAAGAAAATCAATTTTAAACATTCAAAAAGTTTATAAAGGTTTAATTAAAAGGAAAAAATTTAATGATTTTAGAAAAAAAATTATGAAAATTCAAAAAGCATATAGAATAATGATTATTAAAAGAAAAATAACTGATTATGAATTAGTTTATAAATTAATTGCAATAATGCATGGTTTTTTAATTAGAAGAAAAATTAATCTATTAAAAAATAGTGTATTAATTATTAAAAAAGTTTTTAAGGGATTTAAAGAAAGGAAAAAAATATATGAATTAAGGAAAAAAATTATAAAAATTCAAAAACTATTTAAAGGGATTAAACAAAGGAAAAAATTTTTGAATTTAAAAAATAATATAAAATTAATTCAAAGGATTTGTAAAGGATATTTAGATAAAAAAAGAATGATTAATTTAAGGAAAAAAGTAATATTAGTTCAAAAGACACATCGAGGATTTATTTTTAAAAAGAAATTTAATGATTTCAAAAATAAAATAATAACAATCCAAAAAATTTTGAAGGGATATAATATAAAAAAAGCCTTTAAAAATTTAAAAAAAAAAGTAATTAAAATTCAAAAAATAATAAAAGGTATATATCAAAGAAAACAAATCTCAAATTTAAAACAAAAAACAATAAAAATCCAAACGTTAATAAGATGTTTTTTAATTAAAAAAAAAATTAAAAAATTAAAAACAACATTATCAAAATTAATTAAGAAACTAGAAATAAAATTGAAAAAAAAAGGTTTCAAATTTTTAATATTCCAATATCAAAGAAAAATTACTTCTTTTAATTTTAATAGACAAAATAAAGAAGGAATTGATGAAGGATATAAAAGATTAATAAAAATATTAAATGAATATGGTTCAGGAATTAGAAATTTTCCAAGACCTTATTGTGAAATTGGAACAAATTTAAAAATATTAAAAAAAATAATTGATAAAACAAATAATTTAGATGATGATTTATTTTTATTTAAAGCATTTGATATTAAATATTCTGGAATTACAAGTCAATTAATTTTAAATGTATCTGAAAAAAAAAATAAATTATTTAAATTAGTAAATGAAAATAAGAATAACAATAATGTAGAAAAAAAATATCAAAAAGAAACTATTGATGAAAATAATGAAAATGAAAATAAAAAAATTGAAGAAGCTAAAATTTTAGCTGAAGATGTTTATGAAACTAAAAGCTTTTTAAAAAGTAAAAATATTACTTCAAAAATTGAAAAAATTCAAGAGAAAAATTTTCTTAATAATAATTGGAATTATTTTATTAAAAAAAAACTAATTATAAATTATATTGATGAGATGAATAAAATAATAAAAATTCAAAGAAATATTAAATTATTCATAATGAGAAAAAAAATTATAAATCAATTAAATAAAAGTACAAAATTTTATACAAAAGTTAAATTTTTTGAAATAATATTAAGGGAATCAATTACAAATAATGTAAGAAAAACAATATTAATTTATTTTCAAAAAATTATTCCTTTATTACAAAAAAAAAGATTTAAGAAGAAAGAATTAAAGAAAATTCTTCCTCTCTCACCACAAAAGCAAAAAATTTCATTTACTCCAATTATAAGTAGGAAAAAGAGTAAATTGGATAAAGATATAATAATTAATAATATAAATAAAAAAGTTATTAATAAAAATAAAGAAAAAGATAAAAACAAAGAAAAAGATAAAGATAAAGAAGATGTTAATTGTAGAAAATATAGAAATTCAATTACATTTAAAAAAAGAACTAATTTAATAATACCTATAATAAATAATAAAGAAGAAAAACCAATAAAAAGAGAGTCAACTACAAAAAATAAGAATAAAAAAAAAATATTAATCCATACTAAATTATTTGATGAACCTGAATTAAATAATAGCTCTAAAAAAGAAATAAAGAATAGACCAAGTTTATTTTATAATCAAAATGATGAATTTATAACATTAAGAAGTGGAATTGATAATAAAGAATTAGATGAAAATAATAATATAAAAAATCAAAAAATAAACGAAAAGTCTTTTGAAAGTTCTAGTAGTATAATTATAAATGATAGAGAAATATATATTAATACAAACAATATTATTCCAATTAATATTAATGATCCTAAAAAAAAAAATAAATCTGCTTTTTTCAATATTATTGTTAATAATATAAAGAAATAAAAATTTAATTGTTTTATTACTGTATAAACTAAATTTAGAATAGTAATATTGTAAATTCAATATAAATGTATATTATATTTGAATATAATTATTAAATTTTATTTTGATGAACAAAATTTAAACTTTTATTAATTTAATTTATTTGAAATAAATAATAATTTTCAATGTTCTTTTTAAATTGCTGTCGTTCAAATGAAATTCAAAATGATTATATAATAAATAATGAAAATATTCAAACAATAATAAAAACTGAATTAAATAATTCTATAATATCATTAAAAAACTATAATAATAATAGAAAGGAATTAAATACATATAATAATAATAACATCAATAAAAATAATAACAATAATCATAAAAATAATAATAATTATGATATATTAAAAGAAAATCAATCAAATATAAACTTAACTCAACTTTCATTTGGAAATATAGATTTTTCATATGGAAATAATTTAATTACATCAAATAAATTATTATTAAGAGGAAATTTATTTTTTAATAAAGAATTAATAATAACTCAATATGGTTTAATTAATAGTTTAAGGAAAAAAACAGATGGACAAACATATTTTGGAGTATCAGATTTAAAAGATTATACTGGTACATTTTATAATGATTTTATTTTAAATATAAAAGAAGAAAAAAATGATAATGAATTAACATCTCATACAGGAAGAATTTTTGGTATTTCTTATAGTAAAATTACAAATGATTATCAAATATATTTAATGAATACAAATTATTTTTTAAATTATGAAATAAATACTTTATTTTATTTTCAAAATGAAAAAGAGAATTTAATAATTTTAGGTAAAATTTTAATGAATATAGTACAAAGAGAAATTACTAAAGAAAAGTTTCTTGAAATAAAAATTGAAGTTGAAGGAGAAAATGAAGATAAAATATATAATTTTCAAAAAAAAGATTCACCTATTACAATAGGAAGAACTAATTCTTCTATAAATTTAAATTATTCTTTTATTTCAAAAAAACATTCTATTATTGAATTTTCTGAACAATATAATAAATTCTATTATAAAGATCTAATGAGTACAAATGGTTCTATATTAATTTTAAAAGAAGATGATACTTTGAAAATAAAAGGTGATATGAAATTTAAATTAAATGATATAAATTTTCATATTTTAGAATTACCTTAATTTTTTTATTTATTTAGTATATAATTTTATATATATTTGGTAATATAGATTTAAATTGTTATTTTTTTAACCAATAATTTTAAATTTATAAAATATTCGTGAATAATTTTTTAAATTTAGATTTTTTTACTTAAAAAAATGAAAAATAATAACTCAAATAATTATATAAAATTAGAAGAAAAATCAAATAACAAAATATCAAATATAAAATCTTTACAAAATCATTTAATCGAAATTAAATCAAAATCTATAGAAGAAAAAAAATCAGAACTACATTCAATTCTCTTATTTACATTATCAATGATAATGAATGGAATAAATCACTTTCATTTTAAATATATGAAAAAATCAATAGGATTAGAAAATTATAATGAATTTTCATTTGTATGTATTCGTTGTATTTTCATAATAATTTTAAACTACATAAAAATGTATTATAATAAAGAAACAATAAATCCATTATCAGAATTAATTTATTTAAATTGGTTTTGGATAAGAAATTTATTTCAATTTTTCACAGTAATTCCAATATTATTTTTAGTAAGTTTTTTTAGAGTTTCAACAGCATCTTGTTTTGTTTCAATGGCACCTGCAGTAATAATAATTATGTCATGTATTATTTTAAAAGAAAAATTTTATTGGAGATATGTTTATGGAATGTTAATTTGTTTTTTTGGAGTAATTTTAATAATTTATAATGATTATATTAATGAAGATACTTCAAATAAAAAAAAAGGTTTTATTCATTTAATTGAAGGTTTCTTAATTGGTTGTTGTCAATTAATTGGTGCAGCATTACATAGAGTTAGTTGTAAAGTTTTAGTTAAATTAAAAGTAAATGATAATGCTCAATTAATTTATCCTTCTTATACTTGTATTATTTTAAGTATTTTTTGTTTTTTTGTTTTTAAAATTGATTTTAAATATGGTTTTTGGTTAATTTTTCATTCTTTTATTAATTCTATTATTTGGTTAATAACTACTATTTTAATGCTTATATCTTTAAAAGGAGTAGATTGAATTAAAACTACTGCTTTAAATTATGTTAATATTGTAACTGTTTTTATTTTAGGTGTTGTTTTTTTAGGAGAAAAAGTACATATTACTGATGTTTTAGGAAGTTTAATTATTTTAGGATATAATGTTTTAAATACTGTATATCCTCCTAAATAATTTTATAATAAATAAAGTGTTTCTTATTATTTAATTTATTTTATTATATTATTAATTTTTATATTATTAATTATTGTTTATTTCATTTTATTTTTCTATAATAAACTATAATATTAATTTTTTTATATTTATAATAATAAATCAATATTATTATTAATTTATTTTACCTAATTTCATTTCTCTAATTTCCTCTTCTAAACTTCTTCTTTCTTTAGATAAATCTTCAATATCAAAATTAATGTTTTCAATAATATTTTTATTATGATTATTAGTTAATTCTTTATTATTAAAAAAAAATAATTTTTTCTTTTTATCATATTTAGTTAGTAAATTATTTTCACTTAAATTTTGAATAATTTTTGTTTGTTTTTTCTTTTCATTATTTTCTTTTTTTTTTAAAAATAATAATTGTTGAATTTTATCTTTTAAATTTCCTTCATCATTTGTATTACATTCTTTAATAATTTCAAATTTTTTTTCAGCTTCTCTTTTTACATTCATTAAATTAAAGTTATTATTTTCAAATAATTTTTCTTCACTTTTCATTTTTAATAATTTTTTTAAAAATGCAGTTTCTCTATCTCTTAATCCATTAACATATATTTTCTTTTGTTTAAAAGAATTACTTCTTTCAAAATTATTATTTATTTTCAGTCTTTCAATTCTAGTTTTTTTTCTTTTAAATTTATTATGACTTAATGATATTATATCATATTTATCATTTTTAGTATTTTTAGTATTTATAACTTTTGAAGATGAATTGTTTTTTTTTAATTGATAATTATTAATTATAAAAGTATTATTATTATTTATACTTTTATTTAAATAATTTCTCTCATTTAAAGAATCATTTTTATTTTGTTGGAAAATATTAGGAGAATATTTTCTTAATTGAATTGATGTTTTTCTAAATGATTGAAAATAATTTTTATTATTATAAAATAATTGTTTTTTATAATTTTTTCTTTCAAATATTTTCTCTAATTTTTCCTTTATAGAAATATCTAAATCAATCAATTTAATTTTTTCCATTGAATTTAATGTTTTTTTGAAACTATTACAACTAAAATCATCTAATAATCTTAAATCAGATAATATATAACTTTTATAACTAAAAATTTTTTCACTTGAAGAAGCATTTAAAGATTGTTTTAAAGGTGTTAATTTTGATTGTCTATTTATATTAATTTCTTTAGGAATTTCAATTTTATTTATTTTTTCTTCTATTTTTTTCATTCTTTTATTTAATGAAATGAAATTGATATCTTTTTCATTTTTTTTATCATTTATTTTTTGAATTTCTTCTAATTTTTTTTTTCTTCTTATTTTTTCTATTACAACAATTGAATTTTGTTTTAATAAATTTAATATTATATTAAAATAATCTTGACACCTTTGTTTAACTGATAAAATAAATTTATGATATAAATTATAATTTTTAATTTTTTCTTCATTTTCTTCAACTTCATCATCATTCAATAATAAATTTTTAATAATCATTTCACTTAAACTATAATATTTCAAAGCCATATTAATATTCCCTTGATTTTCTTTACATATTCCTATATAAAATAAAGAAATACTTAAATTTAATATTACTTTTTCTTTTGTTTTAAAAGAAATTTTTTTTAAATCATCATTATCAATTTTAATTAATAAGAAACATTCTTTAATACATAAATTGACAGTTCTGACACAATAACTTTCTGCATTTTGAAAGTCATTATTTGAAATTAATGATTTTGCAATAATTAAAAAAATTATACTTGAAGTAGTTAAAGAGAAAGAATTTCTCATATATGGATAAAAATTATTTATTATTTGTTCACAAAAAGATAAATAACAAAAATTATTTGGAATTTTATTTTCTATTTTATTATAATATTCTCTAGTTATTAATAATTTTAAATATAATTGAATTATTTTTTCTATAAAATATATTTTATTATTTTCTGAAATTTTTTCAATATCTTCAATTGAGCCTTCAAGTAGATTATCAATTTTATAAAAATAATTTTCAATTGAAATAAAAGATTTTGTTGATTTTGTTGATATTGTAAAATTTGTTGTTGCTTTCTTAAAAATTAATTTATAATGTTTTAAATTTAATGAATTTACTCTCTTTATAAAATTATTTTTTTGTTTTGATTGATAATCATTTAATAATTTTGATTTATGATATTTTTTAATTTTATTGTTTAATATTTTTAGTAATGCCTCAATTTTTAAAAATTTTAATTCATATTTTTGATCTAATTCTAGATATGAAAAAATATTTAATTCAATTTGATAAAGCACAAATTTATATTGTTTTTTACTTAATTTTTCATATAAAAATTGTTTAAATTCAAGATATTTATTATTTGAATCAATAAATTGATTATTATGATTTCCATTATCATCATTATATTTTTTAATGAAATTATTTTTTATTTTATTCTCATCTTGAACATAATTTCTATAATTAATTATCTGGAAATTTTTTTCTTTATCAGTCTTATTTGAATACATAATTAATTAATTTTTTAAATTATTTTATTTATTTTTAATGGATAATGATATTGATTATTTTACAATTGATGGGAAAAATGAATTAAAATTAATTTCAAATAAAAAAATAAATGAAAAATATATTGATAATTCAAAATCAGAAGAAAATGAAAATATTGAAAATGTTATAAATTCATATTTGAATATATTATTTCCAAAAATTAAAATTAAAAATGATAAATTAAAAATAAATAATGAATTAAGTAAACAATATAATGAAAAATTCAAATTAGAACAAGATGTTTTATTTGAAAGTATGAATCGAATTTTATCTTTTAATTCAAATGAAATATTTATTTTTAATAAAAAAAATACTAATGATTTAACATATATTTTAGTATTTATCTTTTATAATAATATTAACAAATATAATTTGAAAAATTATTCAGATTTACAATCTAAAATAAAACAATTTAGAGATGACTCATTTGATGCAACACAATGTTTTATTGATAAAAAAAATACAAGTAAAAATTCAAATAATTTAGATAAAAAACGTTTGAATGCAGATGATTATATGGAAAAACTTTATTTTAAGGATAATCCTTCTCAACAATCAAAAAACAATTCAATAGTTTATAATTATCCTTATCAATCAAAAAAACCATCAAAAACTTATTCTTTACCAATTGAATTAATTATTATATTAAATAAATTTACAAATATTAAAAAATTTGTTTTTCCAATTTTACATTCTGATGAAAAAAGAAAATTTCAAATATTTTTTATATTATTAAATCAGGAATGGATTTTTCCAAATATAAAAGAAGTTATTTTTGATTTTTCAGATAGTGAATTACAAGAAGGAATAAATAAAATATATGAAAAAGATTTATCTATAATTTTTAAAAAAAAAGATATAAATTTTAAAACAACAAATTATAAATTTAAAAGGACAAAATTTATATCATGGAATGCAATTGGTGATATATCTTTAATAAACAATATAAATGATATATCTAGTAGAACATTAAGTTATAATTCAAAAGATAGTAATAATAAATCAGATGAATTGTCAAGTATAGATTTTAGTAGTCTTAGTAATCCTTATTCATATAATGAACAAACGGAAAATTTAAATTTAAATTATAATGATGTTATTTATTATAATAATAATAATAATAATACTAATAATTTAAATAATAATCCTGATTCTATTCCTGATGATTCAATTCAAGAAAGAATTAATCAAGTTTTAAATATTAATTATACTGAAAAGAAACAAAAAAGTTTTAGTGATTTTTTTCCTTTATTTAAAAACTTAAAAAATTTTAAAATTAAAAATAATTTTAAGAATGATAATAATGATGAAGATGAAAAAAATAAAAATAATAATAATGAAGATTTTGAATTTTTATTATTAGAAAAATTTATTAATCTTAATTCAAGTCCTTTTGAAGTTATTATCATTTATTCTTATTTTTTGTCATTGTTAAAATTAAAATCCTTATCATTAATTTTTAGTGATCATTTTTCAAAAGAAATAGAATTATTTTTAAAAATGAAAAATTTTTTAATTAAAGATTTTCATTTTTTATTATTATTAAATAAATTAAATACTTTAAATGAATTGAGTATAGAATTTAATTCTTTAGATTCAAAATCTTTTGAAAGAATAATATATTTAATAGATAAAAATCCAAATTTGGAAATATTAAGAATATCATTTTTTGTTTCTGATGTAAATTATTCACCATATTCATTAATGAAGTTATGTAAAGGATTAAATATGAATACATTTGAATTAATAAAAGAACAAAAAAAAATAATTACTGATGAAATAGCAAAAAATTTTCAATACAGTGATATTGATATTTTTTTAACATATAAAAAATTACATAATACTTTTTCATTAAATATTTCAAAATTATTTTTTATTCTCACCAATAAACAAAATTTAAAAGAGTTGATTTTATTATTTGATATACCATTTATTTTAAGTGTAAATGATTTGTATACAATTATTTTCTTAAAATTAATTATTAATATTATAACCATGATTTCTCATAATCAAAATAAAATTGAAACATTAAAAATAATATCTCCATCATTACCATTAGATAATAGATTTTTCCCTTTATTAAGTGATCTTTTTCAAGTAAACAGTTGTAGAAATAATATAAATTTAAGAAATTTCACATTTCAATTTAAAATATATCAATGTATTAATTTATCTTATATTATTCCAAATAAAGTTCAAATTTTATTTTTGGGTGACTTAGATGAAATAACTTTTAATTCATTTATAAAAGATTATAAAAAAAGTGATTTTATAAATGAGTCTGAATTAGTTTCAATTAAAATTAATTTAAATTTAACTGTGATTTTATTAGATAATATAATACAAAGTTGTATTGATTATTTACAATATTCACCTAGATATTTAAAAGAAAAAGTACTTTTATCGAACATGAAAACAGATGATAAAAATATTATGAAAAATTTAATAAATGCACTTTTTTTTAAAACTTATTCTGTTGATAATGTTTTAATTACATTTGCTAAATCAGCAGAAAATATTTATTTAACTGCTTTATCAGAAATTAATGTTGAAAATAGTATTATTATAAAATATATTGATCAAGTAATTTTTAATAAACGTAGAAACATTAAACAAATGTTTGAAAATATTATTAGTGAAGAATATAAAAAACAATTTAAAAAATCTTTTATAAAAAGTAAAAAAAGAATTAAGGAATTTTTAATGATTCCAAATAAAAATAAAAAAATTTTTTGTGGGAAAAGATAAAGTGAATATTGTTTTTAATTGAAATATTATATATATTTAAAATAGAAGAATAAATATATATTTAAAAAATTATATAATTTCAAAAATAATAAAACAATAAATTTAAATTTGCAAAAATAAAATTATTTTTTTTTTTTGATAATACAAAACTTGTTAAACCAGTTAAAAGAATAAGAACTATAATTATTCCAATAGAAGCAAAAATAATAATTAATCTATTATGTCTTTCATCATTAACAAAATTAAAATCATAATCATCTTGTATATTAGAATTATTATTACCAAAATTTAAATCATTTTCATTATCAAATTTCTTATGTATATTTGAATCATTTTGAATTTGTACTTTATTAAAAATATCACTAATATTACTTTCTTGAATTGATTTATTTTTATTACTATTATTTTCTTGATTTGATATTAATTCATTGTTTTGATTATTTTCATCTGTATTTTCATTTCTTCCTAAACTAATAGCATTATTTGCTTTATGATTTATATATTTTTCTTGAGACTCTTGAAATTTATTTTGTAAATTTTGAAATTCTAATTTATAATTTTTTAATTTATTATTAAATTGTTGTTGTATACCTAATTTATTTATTTCTTCTTCCATAATTTTTAAATTATTTTCACCTTCTTTTATCATTGAATTTGCATTTAATATTATATTTTCTATTTTATCTCTTGATAATGTTGAAAAACTTTTTAATAAATTTTTAAAATTTACTATAATTGAATTTAAATTATCTTCATTTTGTAAAAAAAGTTCAGACATAAAATTTTAAAAAATAAATTCAAATAAATAAATATACTAAATAAAATATAAAAAAATTTAAATATAAAAAAATAAATAAAAAAAAAATAATATAAAACAACCTTAAATAATTTATTTTTTTTTATTTTCAAAAGGATTTGGATATTTAATAACTTTTCCATTACCATTTTCTCTTATTTCTCCAAATTTACTTCCACCAAAATGAATAATTTCTAATTCTTTTTCAGTAACTTGTGCAGAATCTAATTGTTGTAAAATTGGACACATTTCAATAACAAATTGTCTATAACCAGGAATTTTAATAATTTTATTTCCAATAAAACTTAAACTTATTAAATTTTTCATTTCACTTAAATTTGTTATTTTATTTATATCTGTAAATAAATTATTATTTAAATTTAATATTTTTAAATTTATTAATGTACAAATGTCTTTATTAATAAATGATAATTTATTATTTGATAAATCTAACCATTGAATTAAATCTATTTTTTTAAAATTTGAAGGAATTTCAAATTTTATATCTGGTAAAAGTAAATTTAAGCTTTCTCCTATATTTTCTAAAGTTTCTAATTGACAATAATTAATTATAACTGAAGAAATATATTTTTGAAATTTAGCAGTTTTTTTATTCTTTTTTTTTAAATCTATATTAAAATTAAATAAAGGTGATGTTAATGAACGTAATATATCATTTTGATTTCCTTTTTCTTCTATTTCATCACTATCACTATCAATATCAAAAGTTTGTTTTTTTTTTACTTTTTTTGAATCTATATTTTTAATTTGATTTTCTTTTGAATTATTTAAAGAATTTTCTTTTTGATAATTATTATTTTTAAATGATTCATCTTCAATTGAAATATCTTCTTCTTCTTCTTCTCTTTTTTTCTCTTTTTCTATTTGCTTTTCTAATTCTTTTAATTTTGAATCTATTTTTTTCCGTTCTTTTTCTTCTTCTTTTTGTTTTGATAAAATATATTCATTATATTTTTCAAAATATTTTTTAAAAAATTCTTCTGATAAATCATCATAATCATCTCCTGTATTTTTTTCTTTTTTTTTATCTAATTCACTTTTATTATTTTTTTTTACTAAATCACCGACTGTTTTTATTTTTCTTCTTTTAAATACTAATTTTTCACCTATTAATATTGATTTTTGAGATATTTTTTTTTCTTCTTTTTTTTTCATTTTAATTTATTTTAATTTATTTTTTTAATTAAATTTTTATTTTTATTTGATTATTTTTAGATGTCACAAAAAAAAAATGAATTAAAACAAAAACTAGATAAAAAAATAAGAATAAATAAAGATAATAATAATGAAAAACTTAAATTCCCAAATACAAGTAGGAAATCAAATAATAATAATAATTTATTTGAAAAATATTATAAATATATTCAGAATGATACAACAAAAAGAATGATAAAAAATATTGAAAATGAATTATATCAATATAGAAGAAAATCTGAAATAATGGAAAAAGAAATAAAAGAAATAAATCTTCAAATCTCAAAAAATCAAAAAAAAATATTTGGAAAAAAAGATATTAATATTAATAAAAATAATAAATCATTTACTTTGTCAAAGAAGAATAATAAAAATGGAGAAATGACTAAAAACTTAAGTCAAAATTTTGACAAAAAGAAAAAAGAAAAAGAAATACAATTAGAGAATAAATATGAATTAATAATTAAAAATTTACAATCAACATATAATTTATTAATTGATATAATTGAATTTTTTTTATTTCCTAAACAAAGAAAAGAATCAGTTAATCAAGTTCAAGAAAATTCGAATTCAATTGATATTTATGATAATAATAGTATTATAAATGATGAAGAAAGAAAAAATATTCTTTTTGAAAATATTCAAAAAATATTAATATATAAATTAACTTCAATTTCTTCTTATCTAAATTTTGAATTAAATTCTCAAATTTTAAGAATTAAAAATTGGAATTTTTCAAAAGAAAATAATTCAAATTTAAATATTTCAAATATTTCTTTCAATAGGAAAAATAATTCACTTACTTACTCTGATATTAGTTTTTTACAACAATCACCAAAATTTTATGACAATAAAAGAGAAAGTATATCTGATATTTATTCTAATATTGTTGATGATGATTTTAGTCAAAGTATTATTAAACAAAATAATAATGAATCATTCAGTTTAGAATACAATGATGGATTGAAACATAAAGAAGATGAAAATAATATTCAAAATAAAAAGTTAATTGATATATCTTTTGAAGATAATTTAAATAATAATAATTTTGAAAAAAAAAATTATGGAAATAATAATAAATTGGATAATAATAATATTTTAAATAATAATGAAAATAATATTATTATTAATAAAAATGATATATCTTTTAATTAATATAAATTATATAGAATGTATTAATAAAAAAGAAAATTATTTTATTATTATTTATTTATTAATTTATCTTAAAACTGATATAATATATTATTATTTTTTCATATTTCTATAAATTAATTATTAAAAAATTCTTACTTTAAATTTTTTAATCTTTCTTTTTTTTCTTCTCTTTCAATTTTTTTCTTTTCTCTCTTTGTTAAAGTTTTATTATGAACATTTCTTCTATTTCTCATTGGATGATTTAATAAATCATTAATATCTTTTTCATCTAATCCTAAAGTTTCATTTGCTTTATCAAATTTCATTTTATTATAACTAACAATAGGTTCATATTCAATTTTTTTTTCTGGAATTTTTTTTTCATCTTCATCAGAAGAATATGACATTTTTTCTTCTTTTACATTTTTATTAATATCTTTATTAATAATATTTTGATTTGTTTTATTTTGTTCATATATACTTTTTTTAATAATATTTTTTGATAATCCACTTTTAAATAACTTACTTTTTTTTCCCATTAAAAATAATAAAAAATTTAAAAAAAAAATATTTTCTTTAATAAATAAAACACACTAAATAATAAAAAAAATGAAAAGATTAGAATCAAAATCACCAAAACAAGAAAGTCGGCACTTTAATATTATTCCAAGATCAAAAAGTCAAGATCTTTGGGAAACATTAGAAAAAATAAAACAACAAAAACAAAAATTAAAATTAAAACTAGAAAAAATAGTAGAAAAATTAGATACTTTTACAAATGCAAGAACAACAATAACATTTTTTTTTATATTTTTCTTATTAGGACAGAGTTTAAATTATTATTTAATAGGAATATTAATATTATATATTTTCTTAATAATATATCGTTTTATTCGTTTTTGGTTAAAACAATCATTAATGTATATGTTAGACTTTATTTATTTTGGTAATATTTCTATGATATTATTTTTATTATTTTATAGAAATGATTTAAATTTATTTTTAAATGTTTTTTCTTGTTCTTCAGGAGTTATTGCATTAACTGTAATAATTGATAATAATAATATTGAATTAGGAGATTCTGATTTTATGTTATCAACTTTTTTAGACTGTATTCCAATTTTAAGTTGTTGGGCAATTAGATGGAAACATATTTTATATAAAGATATTGATTGTAATTCTGTTTTATATATTGGTAATATTTTATTAAAAAATGATGATTATTTAAAAAAATTAATTATTCTTCCTATTATTTCTTGGTTTATTTGGGCTTTTTTTTATTTGATTTTAAATGGTAAAATTTTAAGAAGTTTTGCTTATTCTGATTTGTTTGAAAGTACTATTTGTAAATTTTATCATTCAAATAGTTTTTATTCTATTTTAGGAAATCATAAAAAATATACTATTTTAAAATATTTATTTATCCAATTTTGCTTTTTGATAATTTCTGTCCCAGTTGTTTTAACTTGTTTTTATAATTTTTATTTTTGTACTGGATATTTAATTTTTATATCTATTATTCTTGGAATTAATTCTGGTAGAATTAAAAACAAGGAATTACAAGGTATAGTTAATAAAATGAGTAATTAATTTCAATTTATATTATTTTAATTTAAACTATTATTAAAATTAATTATTTTATAAAAAAAAATACTTTTTTTAAAAAATTTCTAACAAAATATGAAATATATAAAATCAGCATTAATAAAATGTGATGCATATGGTACAAATTTTCATTTTTATGTAAATCATCATAAAAAATATAAAGCATTTTATGGTGGAATATTAACAATATTCACAATAATATTATTAATAATATCAATAATAGTATTTGGAAGTAATTTTTTCCAAAGAAAAAATCCCACAATTACATCATCATCAGTAAATGGAGAATATTCAATAATAAATTTAAAACAAGAAAAATTATTAATTGCATTTAGATTAGAAGATTTAGATGGAAATTTTATGGATTTTACAAATAAAATTTATCCTAGAATTTATTATTATTCAAGAGATATTGATAATAATACTTTAAGTTATCGTTCAACTGATAATGGACAATATTTATCATATCATATTTGTAATGATTCAGATTATGAAGATGATTTTAATTTAACACAACATTATGGTCAATTATTTTGTATTGATTGGAATAATAATAAATTTGGTGGGTATTGGGATAATAATTTTTTATTTTATTTTGAAATTAGATTATATTATTGTAAAGATGGACAATCTTATACAAAAAATAATACAAATTGTACTTCTTTAGAAACTTTAGCAGAGTTATTTGATTTAGATAATCCTATGTTATTTAGTTTATATTATCCAATTTATGATTTTAATCCAAATTCTTTTAAAACTCCTTTAGTTAAAAGTTATAAAAATTACTTTTATTATTTAAGTCATAAATTGCAAAAAAATGATAGATTATTTATTAAACAATATACTTTAAAAGATGATAGAGGTTGGTTATATCAAAAAAATAATTATTCGAATGTTTGGGGAGTTCAAAAAATAATAAGTGATTATTCATATTATACAGAAGAAGATTTATTAAAAGAAAATTCTTCATCTTTATTTTATACTATGAATATTTATATGACTAAAGAAGCTACATTTTATAATAGATTTTATACTAAAATTCAAGAAGTTATTGCAGTAATTGGTGGATTAGTTGGGTTTTGTAGTACTATTATTAAACTTATTTGTAATTTTATTAATGGAAAAATGGTTAAAGTTAGAATTATTGATAATTTATTTGATTTTGATAATTATGAAAATAAAAAAAAAATTTCTTTTTTTAAAAATAATAAAAATTGCAGTACGGATTATATTAATGAAAATGATTTAAAAAATAATTTTGATAATAATACTATTAAAATAAATGGAAATTTTATGAAAAAATATACAAATAACTTTTCTGTTAATGATATTGTTTTTCATAATAATCATTTAAATTCTTTTCATCATAATTCTGGAAAAAAGACAGAAATTATTTTAAAAAATAATTCATATTATGAAGAGAATAATAATATATTATTAAATTTGAAAAATAGAACTTCAATGTCATTTAGAAATTCATATAATTTAAATGATTCTTTAAGTTATTTAGATATAAAAAGTCATCAAAAAGTGAAAAAATTTCCAACTTTAAAATTGATCAATACAAAAAATTCAATTATTCAATATAAAAAATTATCATTATGTCGAATTTTAATCGAAGATATATTTTGTATTAAAAAAAAATTAATTACAAATGGAAGTGAAAAAACTTTTAATAATATTTATTTTTTATTAAATTGGATATATCATGAATCAATTGAAATAAATAATTATTTAGATTTATATAAGCTTTTTTATTTTTTAAGGAAATTTGTATTAAATAACGAACAAATTAATGGAATATCACATTTAAAAAAATTAAATTTAGTTGAAATATCAGAATTAAAAGATAATTATGATAATAAAAATAGTTTTGAAAATATTTCAAAACTTATTCATTATTATCAAAATTTTAATACAAAAAAAAATCTCTCTCAAATTGATTATTTTACATATGAAATTTTAGATGAAAATATAAAAAAACATATATAATTATTATAAATGTATTTATTTTAGTTTTAAATATTATCTTTTTGATATTTAAAGTTTTGAAATGTATCAATATATTAATTTAAATAAATTATAGATTTTCCAATTTTATATTTCTAAATTTATTTATTTATAGAATAATTAATCTTAATTTTTTATTTTGTTAATATTATTTTTTTAAATAATAATAATATAAATGATAAATCTAAATCCAAATGATTATAAAGAATTAGATAGTAAAGATACTTTTTTTTTCAATAAAAAAGACTTTGAAAAAATTCAAGGAGCAATTAATTTAGAAGAGAAAAATAAACTTGATAATATGATTGCTCCATTAAATGATGAAAATGATATTAAACAAAAAAGACTTGATGCAATAAATGCTTTTCAATATTTTGATAAAGATAAAAATGGATTAATTAATGCAACTGATTTTAAAGAAATTTTATCTATAATTGGACAAATTAATAATGATGATATTAATGAATTTTTAGGAAGAGCTGTAGCTGAAGGAAATGGTTATATTAATTATGTTGAATTTGTTAATTTTCTTATTAAATAAATTTTTTTATAATAAAGAATTTAAAAATTAAAAAATTGTTTTTTTAAATTTAATTAATTTAAAAAAAATATGAAACAAGGAATTTCAGATTTTAAATCTGAAATGAAAAAAGAAATTGATAAAGGTAAATTTTATTATATTTAAATTTTTATTTTTAATAAATAAATAGTAATTTTTTTTCCAGGAATAAATGAACAAATATCTCAAATTCGTTTTTATCAAGTTGAAAAACCTATTTTGAATTTATCTATATTTAAATCATTTCAGCAGAATTTAAATCAAAATTTATCTCAAGCTTCACAAGATGAAATTTTTAATATAAATTTTAATTATTCAACAGAATATATAAGTAAACCATATTCATATTATCAAACAAAACCAATAAATAAAATTTTTTTCTTATCGAATTTATATAAAATTTTTGTATTAAATATTCCTTCTAATTTACCTTTTACAACTTTTGATTTTTTTAGTTTAACTACTTTATTATGTCCTGATTTTCCAAAAATGACTGTTAAAAAATTAAATATTATAATTTCTAATTTTTCAAATAATAATTTAACTCCAGAAGCTTTTAATGAAAATATTGAATTGAAAAATAAAGTTAATATTTTTGAATTTTTTTGTATTTTTTCTGTATATTATATATTTAATGAATTTTTTTTTGAAATAGATAAATTATATATTAATATAAATAATTCACTATGTCCTATTAAAGAATTAAAAAAAATTAAAGGAATGAAAATAGAATTTTTATACACAAGTATAATTTTATGTAGTCAAAAATTACTTAGTGAATATAATTTAAATTCAATTAATACTATTGAAGATGTTGAAGAAATTCTAGATAAAAATGGTGATATTAAGGTTTCTTTTGTTAATATATATGAAAAAATACTTAAAAATAAAGAAATTATTGATTCTATTTTTTCTATTGATGAAACTGCAAATAATTATCTAAATTTATTAAACTATATTAATTATTAAATTTTTTTAATTTATTTTATAATAATTGAGCTAAAAAAAATTAATTATAAGTAAGTAAAATGAAATATTTATTTTAATTCAAATATTATTTTCATTATTAATTTCATTATTACTATTAATAATATCATTAAAATTATTTTCATTATTACCACTCACATCTCTTTTACTATTATTGTTAGAATCATTTTTACTCACAAAATTCTTTTTACTGATTCCACTAATTTCAGAATTATTTAAATGATTTTTTTCTCCAAAACAAATTCTTTCTAATATTGTTTCTTCATCTTTATTAAAATTATTATTATTTTCAATTCCTATTGGTTCTGTTTGAAAAAAAGAAATACATTCAGAAAAAGTAATTTTCTGATTATCAAAAACATCTATTTTAGATAAGAAATTAAATATTTTATCATCAATTTCATCTTCATTATAAATTTGAAAACTTCTTACTAATTCAGAAAATTCTTCTTCATTTAAAATACCATTTTTATCTGTATCAATTCTTTTAAATAAAACAACAAAATTTTTTAATTGTTTATCTCTAAATTTAATATGATAATTTAAAACAATTTTTAAAAAATCATTAAATAAAATTGTATTTTCTGCTGTTTGAGTTAATAAATAATATTTTTCCATTCTTGAAATTTTATTATTTGAATTAATAATTAATTGTTTATCTCCTTTTCCAGAAATATCATAAATATAATCATTATTATTATTTTTTCTACTTAATTGATATTTTTTAAAAACTTCTTCTTTTTTTAATTGAAATTTTTTATTAATATAATTTTCAATTTTATTTTCAATTTCTTTTGCTTCAGAATCTTCATAAATATTATAAATTATACCTTTCCATTCTTCTTCAAATAATTCAGAATTTTTTTTATCTTTTACCATTTTATCAATTTCTTTAATTGATTTTAAAGGATTATTTGATTTAATATAACATAATAATAAATCAGAAATAGAATCAATTAATTTTTGAATAATAAATCTTGAATCTTCTTCTTGTTCATTTCTCATAATTTTACCAAATAATAAAACAGTAGAATCTAATTTTGAATATTCTTTTATTCCTTTTATTATATTTCTTGCCCAATCAATAACTAAATTTTTTAAACCATATTTTTTATTTAAAAAAGTATACATATGTTGTTCCATTGTTTCAATTGGTAATTTATTTTCTTTACATTTTTTATCATATATTACTTTACTATTATAAATTTCATTAATTATTTCTTTCATAGTTTTTAATGTTATACCACAAGATGTATATTTACCTAATTTTTTTTCATTATTATTATTTTCATATGTTAAAGTTTGAATTGAAGAATGATTTGGTGATCTTGTTCTACTTGTTAAATTATTTCCATAAATATTTGATGTTGTATTATTAAATGTATTACTTGATGATGAATTTATATTATTTGCTTTTCTTTTTAAACTTGGAACTATTAATTTATTTTTATTTGATATATTATTATTTTGAATATTATTATTAATATTATTATTAATATTATTATTATTTAGATTATTACTTGTATTATGTAATATTGTTTGAGGAGTTTGATTTAATGAATTATTTGGTGAAGTTTGAGTTAATTTTTTTGTATATCTACTTGAACTTTGACTATTTACTTCTGTTATTATTTGAAATCCTTTATTTAATAATTTATCAGTCATTATTTTATTTTCATTTTCTAATTCTTCTATTCTTTTTTCAAATAAATCTTTATCTTCTATTAATTGTTTTAATAATTGTTGTTTATTTCTTTCTAACGTTTGAACTTTTTTTTCTATTTCTTCATAGTTTTTACTAAAATTCTTTATATTTTCAATATTTTCTATTAATTCTCTATAATTATTTTCAAAATTATCAATTTTTGGTTGGAGATATGAAATTATATTTGTTAATGCATTTAAAGAATTAAAAATTTCACTACTTAAATTAATTAACATATTATTTTGATTTAATTCTGGAATACTTTCAATAATTATACCTAAAATTTTTTCAAATACTGTTTTTATTATTTTAAATTTTGAATTTTCAATAAGAAAAACATATAAATAATTAGAATATGAATTTTTATTCTCTTCAATTTGAGAAAGATCTTTGTTTAAATTTTGAATTAATTCAATTTTATTTTCATTTTCATTTGTATTTAAAAATGTTTCAAAATTTGTTATTGTATTATGAAAACTTGATAAACTATCTTTTATATTTAAATTATTATATTCTTCATTTGATAAATCAATACATATATCTTGTAAATTCTTATTTTTAATAAAAGAAATAATATCATTTGAAAAATTATTTTTAGAATTTTCAGAATTTTCTGTTTTTGATTTTGAATCTTTTAAAGAAGAATTTTTAGGATTTAATTCTTTTTCATTTAAAATATTATTATTATTTCTAGTTAAAATTTTTTCTTTATTATTTTTATTAGTATTTAATTTATTATTATTCAAATTATTATTATTATCAATTGATTGACTTTCAGATTCTTCTTCTTTTATTGTATTAACATTATCAATATTATTAAAATCATTTCCATTTGCATTAAATGTATTATTATTATTAATATTAGAATTTTTATTATCACTTGAATTAATATTATTATTATTATCAGTACTAGTATATTCAGAATTACTTTCTAAATTTTTAATTTCTTCTATTTGTTCCATTTGACTATATAAATATCTTTGTTTATTACTATTATTTTCATCTTGTTTATATTCATCTTCTTCTATTTCATTTATTTCTTCTTCATCATCATCTTCTTCTTTTGTTGATCTTCCATTTAAAATTTGAACATTTGGTAAATTATTTAATACTAACATTGCTTCACTTGAATCAATTAAATCAATATTTAATTGAGTTAAACTTTTAATTTTTGCTAACATTTTAACAGTGTCATCAAAATTTGAAAAATTATTATTTCTGATATCTAATTTTGATAAACAAGTTAAAAATGTTATTTCAATTGGAAGTTTTGTAAGTGAATTATTACTTAAATCTAATTCAGTTATTTCTGGATAATGTAATAATAATGAGATTAATTCTTCAGAACTTTCTGTTAAATTTCTATTTTTATTTTAAATTTATTTTTTATATTTTACTTTCCATTTAAATCTGTATTTGGAGGATCTTGATTTTTTTTATTTTCTTGCATTTTACTATTTTAAAATTTTTATTTAATATATTTTTTTTCATAAAATATAAATAAAATAAAAAATAAATTAAAAAAAACAAATAAGTTCAAATAAAAAAAAATTTAAAAATATACCTCAAATTAAAAGTGAATAAATGGAAAAATCAAATTCAACAGATATATTACCACCATCAAAAAAACAAATTCAAAATAAAAAAACATTTAATTTTTACACATTAAAAAATGGATCTCAAATTTCATGTCATGGGAGACCAAAAGAATCAGACATAAAAAGATTAAAAGAAGAATATAAAGTAAATTACATATTAACAATACAACATGAAAATGAAAAACCAGAAACAATAAAAAAATATACAGAAGATATAAAAGATATAACATGGCATAATTTACCATTAAGAGGAGCAAATATGGCAGTTTTTATGAATAAAGAAGTTCAAAAAATGATAATTGATAATATTTTAATATTATTAAATGTAATGAAAAAAAATAAAATTGTTTTATTTCTTCATTGTGCTGCTGGAATACATAGAACTGGTACTATTTTATATACTATTTTAAGATTGTGTGATGAAAGTATTGAAAGTTCTATGGAGGCTATGAAATTTATTAGAATTGATACTTTTAGAAAATGTGGTGATAATAGACTTAAATATGCTGAAGAATTTCTTGTTCAACCTCTTCTGAAAATTTGGAAATTGTAAGATAGAAAATAATATTTTTGGTTTTTTTTATTTTTTTCTAAAATTTATTTTTTTTATTTTTTATTTATATTTTAGAGGATGTTTTGATTTTGGAAATTTATATTCTTTTTTGGGAAGATGTTTTTTGGAAAAAATTTATTCGATTTTATTTATATTTTTTAAATTTGTTATTATTTTAAATTATATTAATTAATGTTTTCAGAAAAATTTTTAAGTTCTAAAAAAATTTATTCTCATTTATTTAAGAATAATTTTCTAAAAAATGTAAATAAATTGGATGAACAATATTCAAATTTAAGTAATATTGATAACAAAAAAAAAGATTCTAAAAATAAATTACATATTTCAAAAAAAAGAAAGAGAAATAAACCTTTATTAAATTTATTAAATAATAAAAATAAAGATAAAATTACCAAAAAAATAAAAAATAAATGTTTACAAAAAATAAAAGAAGAATATAACAATGAAAGTGAAAGTGATTCTGTATCAATATCTTTTAATGAACAAGATGAAATTAATAATAAAATATTTCCATCAAATGATATTATTTCTAATATATTAAATCAATCAGAAGTAGTAATTAAAAATAAAAATAATTTACCTGAAATAATAACAAATATTAATTTAAATGAAAAACAATACATTTCATATGATAATAATAATACTATTTTTTGTTTTATAAAAATTAAATCAATATACCTTTCAAGAGATTTTTCTTATGCTATTTTTAATTTTTATAGACAATTGATGAAAAATAAAAATGAAGATTATGAAAATATATTATATAAAATAAATTCACAAAATGAAGAAGATTTTATTGAAGTACTTCAACAAATGAAAAGTTTAAATTCATATATAAAATGTGAATTAATAAAAAAAACCTTTTTATCAACCAATAATAAAAATTTAATTAAGAATAATATGGAAATATATTTTTTAAAAAAATATTATTTTAAAAAATTAATTAATATTAATAATTAATGTATAAAAAAAATTCAATTTGTAAATTTGTAAAATATAATTAAAATAAAAATTTAAATTTAAAAATGGATTATTCAAACAAAAAAATAAATATTCTAATATGTGATGGAAAATGTATAATAACTAAATGTGACACAAATAGTTCATCAAAAATAAAAAAAGATATAATAAAATCACCAAATTCAGTCGAAGATATCTCAATGACAATTTCTCAAAGTATTGATTCAAAAATAAATTATAATGCACCTAAAAATTCAAATATAAAAAAAGATGATTTAGAAATAAGTATAAAAAGTATATTTTTTTCAGATAAAAAAAATGAGAATAAAAATACTTTAAATATAAAACCTGAATTTGTTAAAAATATAGATTTTTTAAAAGAAATGAAATTATCAAATGATAAAACAACTGCATTTTCAAAAGAACAAAATACAAATCAAATAAAAGTTTTATATAATGATATTTCAATTAATCCTTTTAATAATGAATTAAATCAATTAACAGAAAGAAATGAAATTTTAAATAATTCTAATAATAATTCTTTATTAAATTTAAAAATTAAAAAAATAAAAATTCAATCAAATGAAAAAAAAAATGATAATAATAATAATAAAAATCAACTTTTTCTTCCTAATCCAGGAAATAAAAATACAAAAAAACAAGATTTATTAAATAAATTTATTCAAAATGTTCATCATAAAAAATATACAAATTACAACATAAAACAAAATAATAATAAAACTAAAAGAAATCATTCATTTACATCATTAAATAATTATAATTTAATGAAAACAAAAAAACAAATAAGTCATCATTCATCAGCATCATGTTTATTATTAAGTAAAAGTATAAAAAAAACAAATCATTCAGAAAAAAATTCAAAAAATAATTCACCAAGTATAATAAATTCATCAGGAAAAAAATCAACATCATTTATTATGAATACTCCAATTATAATTAAACAAAATAAAAATTCAATTTTAAAAAATACTTTAATTCACAATAAAAATAATACTAATAAAAGTTATAATAATATAGATACTCCAAAAATAAATTATAATACTGATAAAAATAATAAAATATATTTTAAAAGTCCATCAGTTCAATTACAAAATAAATTTCAAATTCCACATTTAAATAAGAATATTAAAACAAGTCCTTCTCCGCCAAGAATTACTAGTCCTTTAATTTCTGCTTGTAATATTTCTGGTTTGAAAAAAAAGAAAGTTTGTACTATTAATAATTTTAGTAATTATATAAAAAAAAGTAAAAGTAAAAATACAAATAATAAAAATAAAAAAAATAATATTAACAGTTATGAAGAACAAAATAAAAGTGTAAGAAATAAAAATTTAAATACAATGAAATTATTCCAAAACTATAAATAAAAAAAAATTTAAAATAAAGAAATAATATAACCTATTTAATTAAAATAAAAAAATTATTCTTCAACATTTTTTCCTTTCAAATTATCAATATAATATTTATAAGGAGGATTAATTGGCATTTGAACAGGATTTAAAACTTCTTTATAATCAGTGCATTCTAAATCATAAGTTTTATCAGAATCATATTCATCATTACCAACTTGAATAAAATCAACATTAAATTTTTCATAATCAAAATCTTCTTCATCTTCAACAACTTTTAATTTATTTAAATAAATAATATCACTATCACTTAATTTTTCTCCTCTTAATTTTTTAATTACATTATTATCAATTTTAAAACCTTGACAAAAAATAAAAGATTCATAAGAAGCATTTCTACAAGCTTTTGGTTTAGTAATTACAACTTTATCAAAACAACATAAAAAAATTTGAATGATTTTATTAGTATATTTTCCTTTAAAAAGTTTTGTTATGAAATTACCTCCAATTTTAATTAATCTAATACAAGTATTTAAAGCATTTAAAACAAGTTGTGATTGAACATAAACATCAAATTCATTTAATCCTGTTATATCAGGAGCACCATCACATATTATTAAGTCTATTGGATTATTATTTGCTTTTAATATTATTTTTTCTATTATTTCTTCATTTGTTATATCTCCTATTATTATATCTACATTATCTATTGGAGCAAATTCTTGAAGGTCTACTGATATTATTTTTGATTCTTTTTTTGATAGTTTCTCTGAACATACTTGAGACCAACCACCTGGTGCTGCACACAGGTCTATTATTGTTTTTGTGTTTTCAAATATTGAAAAATATGAATCTATTTGAAGGAGTTTAAATGCAGATCTACTACGATAGTTTAATTGTTTTGCTAATCTGTAATATATATCACGTTTGTCTTTGGAAAGTTTACCCATTTAATTTTTTTTTTATTGTTTATATTGAGATTTTTTTTTTTAAATTTTTCTCATATAAACATAATAAAAATTAATATATATATTTTAATTTATGATATAAAATAAAACTTAAAAAAAAAGAAAAAAAAAACTAAAATAAAAAAAAAAATGTCTGAAATGATTTCAACATTAAAACCTCGTCCATTAGTAAACCACTTAAACAAGTTAATAAAAATTGAAAAAAATGACATTTTAACCGAAACAGAATACTTATTATTAAGTCAAAGATACAAAGATGCAGAAGAATACTTAATGACAACTTACCCAAAAGCTTCACTTTCAAGTGAAGTAGAATCCTTAACATTATTAGGTATAATTCAAAAAAAGCTAAATCAAAAAGAGATGGCATATAAATATTTTGAAATGGCATCAAAAGTAAATAATAATGCAGATCCATTTGTAGATGATTGTTTAGGAATGTCATTATTTGAAAAAGGAGAATATGAAAAAAGTATAATGTTTCTTGAAGAAGCAGTACATCTTAATAAAAAAGAACCAATTTATCATTTACATTTAGCATTTGTAAATGAGAAATTAATGGATGTGAAATCTCAAAATCAAAATGATAAAATGATTGCTGGTGAAGATGTTAGAATTAATAGAGTTAGAAATCCAGAATTAAAAGTTATAAAAGATAAAATTAAAGATGAATATGAAAGTACAATTGATTTAGATAAAAATTGTTATTTAGCTCTTTTAAATTATGGTGTTTTTCAAGCTAAAGAAGGTTATTTTGAAGAAGCTGAAAAATTATTAAAAAAAGCAATCGAGATTGAAAAATTTGATTATAAACCATATTTAAATTTAGCTAATTTAGAATTAAGGAGACAACAATATAAAAAAGCAACTGATTATTTTGAAACTGTTTTAGAATTAACTAAGAATAATGTTGGTTTAACTGTTTTAATTCCTTATATGACTACTTTAAGTAAACTTGAAGAATGGGTTAAATTAGAAAAAATAAGTAAAAAAATATTAATTATTGATAAGAATAATATGAAAGCTCTTGCTTGGTTAATGAAAGCTTTAAAAGAAAATAGAAAATATGAAGATTTGGAAAAATTATTAAAAAGAGTTAAAAGAAAATTACATAATTATAGTCAAAGACAATTACAAGATGTACAAGGAATGAAAAAAGAAATATATTCTAAATTAAAAAAGAGAATTAAAGAAGAAATAAATGAAGTTAAAGTTGTTAAAAAAAATATAAAAAATATAGCAATGAATTCAGATAGAAATGAACATGATGAAAATTATCCTCATTTAAATAAAATTGATTTAGACACAATTAAAGCATTAGGTTTTGATGAAAAAGAAACAAAGGAATTAGTAGAAAAATTAAAAGATGATAAAAATAATTTAGATGCTTTATATAGATTAGGATTAATTAAATTTAAAGAAGAAGATTATATTCAAAGTGAAGTTTTCTTTAAGAAAATATATTCAATTGATAATAATTATAAAAAAAATATTGTATGTGAAAAATTAGGAGATATTACTTTAAAATTACATAATGAACCAAAAACTGCTTTAATTTATTTTGATAAAGCAATTCACACAGATGCAAATGAAGTTTTATTTATAAAAGAAGGAAGATGTTATGAAATGATTGAAGATTATGAAAATGCTTTAAAAGAATATAAAAAAGCATATGAAATAAATAATAATTTTGTTTGGTCAATTTTTCATATTGGAAATGTAATGTTAAAATTAAATATTCCAGAAGCAAAAGATTGGTTAAAACAAGCATATGAAAAAGAAAAAGAAAATGTTGATATTTTACAAAAATATGGTGATGTTTTAGTAAGAAGTGATAATCATGATGATATTAAATTAGGAATTGAAATTTTAGAAAAAGCAAAAGATTTTTATACAGGAAATGTTGATATTATGTGTTCACTTGCAATAGGATATGAGAAAAAAAAAATGTTAAAAGAAGCAATTGAATTATTAGAAAATGCAAATAATTATCCTCAATTTTTTAGTGATGAGAATAAATTATTTCAACTTGCATTATATTATGAAGAAAATAAAAATTTTAAAAAAGCAGTTGAATTTTTTAAAAGTGTTTTAGTAATAAATAGAACTCATAAAGATGCATTATTACATTTAGCATTTATATATAAAGGTGCAAAAGAATTTAAAAAAGCATATAAATGCTTTTCTGCAATTTTAGATAGAGATCCTAATAATGCATCAGCAAATTTTGGTATGGCAAGATTATATCAATTAATGAGTACAAATGATAATGATTCAGTACAATATTATTTACAATGTTTAAAAAAAACTCCAGATAATATAATTGCAAATATTGAATTAGGAATAATATATTTAAAAAATAAAAATTTAGAAAATGCATTAAAATATTTAAATAAAGCATATGAATTAAATCCAAAAAATATTTTATGCTTAACTGCTTTAGGAAATGTATATCAAGAGAAAAAAGATTATGAACAAGCAGAAAAATATTTAAAAGAATCATATGATATAGATAAAAAAAATGTAGCAACATTATCATCTTATGCAGATGTATTATTTACACAAGGTAAATATGAACAAGCAATAGAAAGATATGAAAAAGTAATAAAAATTCAAGATATTCCAGAAGTACATTTTCATTTAGGTCATTGTTATTATATGATTGAACAATTTGATTATGCAATTTCAAATTATGTTGCTGCATTAAAATCAGTTAAAAATACAAGACATGATTATTATTTTTATTTAGCTTGTGCATTAATTGCTGCTGGTAGAACTAAAGATGCTTTAAAATGTTATAAAGCTGCTATTAAATTAAAAAAAAAAAATGAATATTATTTTCATTTAGCTAATGCTTATTATTTAAGTAAAAAATATAAAAAAACTATTGCAGCTTTAGAAAAATTTACTAAATTAGAAAGTGATAATCCAACTGAACATAAAATTTTACAAAAAGATGTTGATTATTTAATGTTTAAAGCTTATTCAAGTTTACCTACAATTGATTATGATAAATGTTTTAATATTATTTCTTCTTTAATTGATGAAGAACCTAATAATGTTGAATATTTAGATTGTTTAGCTAGTTTACAAGAAAAAACTGATAAAACTAAAGAAGCTATTGAAACTTATAAAAAAATTAGAGCCATTGATCCTAATAATGAAAATTCTAAAAATAGTTTAGCTAGATTACAAGGAGGAGAAGTTGATGAAGAAGAACCAAAAAGTGAAAATAATATTGAAATTGAAGATTCTGAAGAAGATGATGGGATTTAAAAAAATTTTTTTTTTTTTTGTTTTTTTTTTTTTTTTATTGATTTTTTATTATATGATATTCTTTTTTTCATATTTTTTAAATTTTTTTTTTTGAAATTTTATTTTTTGTGTATTAAAAAATAGTATTATTGTTTTTAATTTAAAAATATTAAAAAAATTTTATTGTTTTTTTATATTTTAATTTAATTATTTTTAATGTTGAATATATCTAATTTTTAATTAAAATTAAAATAAAAATAAAATATTTTGAAAATAATGCAAGATAAAAATAATATTAGTCCAAAAGAACACACAAATAAAAATATTATAAATGAAAAAGAAGAACAATATCAAGAAAAACTAAAAAATAACCCTGAAGAATTATTTTCAAATATATCATCAGGATTAATAAAAGTTTGGAAAATGAAATTATCTAAAAATTGTGAATTTACAAAATTTAAAGACGATACTCAAATATTAATGAAAATACCAAATCATAATTTACAAGATTTAATAAGAAAAGATTGTGAAAGAACACGTAAAAGAGAATCAATTCTTATTCCAGGATATAAAAAAATATTAGAAAGTTTATTAACATATTATTGTGAAAAACAAAAAATAAATTACAAACAATCAATAAATGAAATTTTTGGTTCGTTTCTTTTATTGAAATATAAAATAAAAGATTTATCATTTATTGATATATATAATATTTCAGAAAGTTTTATAGAAATTTATTTAACAAATTATTATTTAGAACCAATAGAATATAATAAAATAACAAAAAAAATAGAAATAAATTCAGAAGATCATCAAAATATTGATAAATTTTTTCCAGTTTATTCAACTTTAACTTTATTTAATTTATTATTAAAATATCATGAACCTGGAATTTATAATATTTTAGATAAATATAGTGTAGATCCAAAATTATATGGAATGAAATGGTTTATGACTGCATTTACTAGTATATTAAAAATTGATATTTTATATTATTTTTTAGATTATTTAATTCAAATTGCAGATTCTTCTTTTTTATTTTATTTTTTTCTAGCTACAATTAAAGTAAACAGAAAAAAAATTTTAGAAAATGAAAACATGATGATGCATATGGAAATATTAACAAAATTAAATATTGATTCAATTAGTGATTTAAGTGATATAATGAGTATTGCAATGGATTTAAGAAAAGAAACTCCTTATTCTTTTCAAATTTTAATTAATGATTTAAAGATTTTTCAAAAAAATATAACAACTGAAGAATTATATAACAAATATATATTAATTAATCCTGAAAATAAGCCAACAATTCCAACTTATCCTATGGAAATTTTATATAATTGTTATAGAGATGAAATTAAATGTCCTGATGAAGATTGTATAATAAATAAAAAATATTTGAATGAAATTAATAAAATAAATCATAAAAATAAAAAACAAAATGAAAAACAAATATTAAAATCTAATAATCAAAATTATATTTGTGAACATTGTAATATGAAAATAAATAAAAATAATATGAAACATATTTTAATTGATATGAGAATTTTTAATAATAATAATGATTCAAATGATGAGAAAGAAAAAATAGGTTTTTTACCAAATATGATAATGTTTAATCAAGAAGAATTAAAATCAGAAGATTTTCCAAAAATGTTATCAGAAAGATTTAAACCAAATAGAGGATATTTTCATTTTATTTTTTTAACTTCAGAAACAACATTTTCAAATTTAGAAAAAGGATTTTATGAAGAAAAAGAAGAAGAAGATATTTTAGAAAGACAATTAAAAATTTTTGGACAAGGTGGATTGGAAGAAAAAACAGAAAAGAAATTAAATTTAGAAAAAGTAGAAAAAAATTTAAAGAAAAATGATATTTTAAAATTAAAAGAATATGATAATTTTAAATTAACTTTAAATTCTTTTTTAAATGAAAATTATCCTTATGTTTCATATTGTTTTGGAGGATATAGTTTAATTCATGAATATTGTATTAATTTTGATATTCCTTTAATTGACCATGAAAAAACAAAATGTTTATTATGTCAAAAAAAGAAAAATAAAAATAATGAAAAAGAAAACAATGAAAATGTTATTATTAAACAATTATGGGAACATAAAAAAAAAATTAAGTATGATGATATTAATAAAATAAGTAAAGGTACTAATAATTTTGTTAATTTTTGTACATTAAATGAAATGAATGGAAAAAAATGTTCTGAGAATGTCATTTTATGTTTATTATTTGATACTCATGAAATTGAAATTTATAAAATAGAAAAAAGAAAAATATATTATGATAATAATAATAATAATAATGAAATTTTAACAACAGCAAAAAAAAATTTTGAAATTTATTATGATATTGGTAATGATTTTAATAATCATAATAATAAAAAAGAAGAACCTGAATTAACTTTAATTCAAAATTTAAAGTATTCTTTAATAAGTAAAATAAATAGAAATGTAGATAAAAAAAATATACTTACAATTGAACATTTGAATCCTGAAAATAAAAATGGAAAAACAACATCAATAATTTTAGAATTTGCAACAAAGGAAGAACCAAAAAGTTTTATTAAAAGTTTTAAACAAATGTGTGAAAATATTAAAATAAAATAATACATTAAAATAATTTTTTTTTTATTTTACAATTAGCTTAATTAAAGTATTTTAATTAATATAATTTATAATTTATTATTTAATATATAAAAAAAAATAATGATAAAAAAAAGGAAAAAAAGAAATGAATCTTATCAATCAAAATTTATCAATTTTTCTTTTCCAAAATTCAAAGAATCTTAAACCATTAGAAGGAGATGGAATTAAATTAATTCATTATGATGATGAAGAAATAAAAAGAAATGCAATTCAAATAAATCAATCAAATAATAATAATTCTTATTCAGAAGTAGAAAAAAATAAAAATTTAAAAAAAATTGAATCAAAAATAAATAAAAATGAAAATAAAAAATATAATTTAATATCAAATGATACAAGTATTATAAAATTTCCAAATAAAGCTCATATTACAGAAGATGAAGATGAATATAATTTAGTAAATTTAATAAATGAACCATTAAATAGTTCTTGGAAAATACAAATTGATGATGAAAAATATGGGGTTAAAATTTATAAAAAAGATTTATCTTATATAAAAAGTCCTTTATTAAAATGTTTTTGTTCAATTCCTTTTAATTTAAAAATAATTATTAGTCTTATTAAAGATTTAAATTTTAGAAAAGAATGGGATAAAAAATATTCAAAAATAGATTTAATAGAAAAATTAGAAAATGAAAATTTAAGTGAATGTTATATATTATATTGTTTATTAAATGCTCCATATGAAAGAGAAATTATTAGTAAATATAAATTTTGGAATAATTATTTAAATAACTCAAAAAAATATTTAATACATTATAAAAGTGTTAATCATATAAATTTTCCAGAAAAAATAAAACCGTTAAGAACAAAAATTATAATTGGTGGATTTTATTTTGAAGAAATAAATCCAACTTTAACTAAATGTATTATTATTTCTCATTTTGATGATATAAATAAAATTGATATTCATTCATCTGATGAAAAAGTCTATGAATATATACATGATTATATTAAATGTTTAATTAAAGGATGTAATTTGTATATAAAAAGAAAGTAATAAAATTTAATATTTTTTTTTATTTTTAACATATAATTATATTTTTATTATAATGTCTAATATAGTTTGGAAAAAATACAAAAAAAAAGGGATTTTATCAGAGACATGTTATAGTGTTATTTATAAAGTTAAAAAAATTGATTCAGGAAAGTATTATGCAATTGAGGAAATTAATATAGATAAATATAAAAAATTTACAAATAACGATTTTGTTAAATTTACACCAGATAAACAAGAAAAGAATAATTATATTAAGATCGAAGATGTATTTACAGAAAATGAATACTTTTATATAATAATGGAATTATTTTTATGTAATTTAAAACAATATTTAAATGAGAGAGAAGAACCTTTTTATATTAATGAAGTACAAATAATATTAAATAAATTAGAAACAACTTTTAAAAATATGATAAATATAAAACTTTCAAATATTTTTATTTCAATGAATAAAATAGGTGAAGTTAATTTTAAAGTAATAAATTATAAACAAAATAATTTAACAAAAAATTTAAAAATACAAGATAATAATTTAAAAGATTTAGGAATGGAAATTTTTTATATGTTAAAAAAAAAATATCCTTTAAACGAGAATAATGAATATAGTAAAGAAATAATTGAAAAATCTTTTAAAACTGAAGAAATAGATATAAAAGATTTATTAGATAAATTAATAAATCCAAATATAAATTTTACATGGGATGAATATCAATATCATTCTTTTTTAAATTTAAATATCAATAATTCTAATAAAATAGAAAATTTTACTCCAAAATTGAATTTATTATGTAAAAAACATAAAAAAATTATAGATGCATATTGTGAAAAATGTCAGACTAATATATGTATTGAATGTTTTACTGATTCTCATTTATCACATAATGTAATTCCATTTTCAAAAATAGGAATAAATGATAAAGAAAATGAAAATCTTAAAAAAGAATTAGAAAATTTAGAAAAAAATATAAATTTATTAAAAGAAGTTAGAAATAATATTGATAAATTATTTATAGAAATAAAAAAAGTAAAACAAAATGTAAATATATATGATAAAAATCCCAAAAAAAATTTTAAAAAAATATATATTGATTATTTAAAAAATATGAATAAATATATTGAAAATGAAAGAAACATAAAAATGATTCCTTTAGAATTTTCTTATATTAAGTGTGAATATGGAAAAGTAGTAAAGACAAAAAAAGCATGTGAAATAATAAATTGTTTTGAAAATGCACTTAAAAATAATTCAGAAATTAAAGGAGAAAAAAATGAGGAAGAAATCTCAAAAAAATGTGATATATATTTAGATGATAAAAAAATTCCTTTTCAATTTAGATATAAATTTGAATCAGAAAAATTCTACAAATTAACAATATTAGTAAAAAAACCTTTAATAAATGCTAATTGTTTATTTCTTTCATGTTCAAGTTTAAAATTAATTGATTGCTTAAATTTTAATACTAATAAAGTAATAAATATGAGTAGAATGTTTAATTTTTGTTCAGATTTAAAAGAATTAAATTTAGAAAGTTTTAATACTATAAATGTATCAAATATGTGTAGAATGTTTTCAAATTGTTCAGCTCTTTATCAAATTAATATAAAAAATTTTGATACATCTAATACTACAGATATGAGTGAAATGTTTGCTAATTGTAAAGTTTTAGTAAATCTAGATTTATCTAATTTTAATACTGAAAAAGTTACAAATATGAATCGTATGTTTTGTGATTGCAAAAAATTAGAAACACTAAATATATCTAAGTTTAACACTTCAAATGTTACTAATATGAGTAATATGTTTTGTAATTGTAATTCTTTAATAGAGTTAAATTTGAAACATTTTGATGTTAGAAAAGTTATTGATATGAAAAATATGTTTGAAAAAATAAATGATCGATGCAAAATTGAAATAATTGATGGAAAACTAGATAAACAATATAAAAATAGAGATTTTGAATAAAAAATGTATAAAAATAAATATTAATTTATTTAAAATAAATGAATAATTTTTTTAAAAATAATGTCAGATTCATCATTCAATTATGAAATTAAAAATAATTTATTTACAAATAAAAATCCAAATATAATAAAATTAACAAAACATTATATAGGAAGATATGAAAAAAATGAGGAAAAATATCGAAAAAAAATAGAAAATAAAGATGATATTTTGAAAAAAAAAGTTAATAATAATTTTGACCCTTATTCAATGAAACCATCAAAATCAATGAGAATTATTAAAAAAAAAAATGACATAATAAAATTAAGTGAAGATGAAGATAAAAATGAAAATAATGATTCAATGAAATTAAATGATAAAGAAATAGAAATTATTCATAAGAATAAAGAAGAAGAAAAGAATATAATAAATGAAATTAATAAATATATGAATGAATTAAATGAAGAAGAAAAAAATTATATAATAGAAAAAATTAATGAAGAAAGTGAAGATGAAATATTAAATAAAAGTAATTCATTGAAAGATTTAGATAGTATAGAAATTAAAAAAAAAAATTTAAATATATTAAACAATATCAAAGATTCTTTACCTGAAATAAATATAAATAATAAAAAATCTAATTCGTTAATTATCCTTAGAAAAAATTTTAAAAAGTATTTTAATAAAAAATTTACATGTTTATCAAAAGATAAAAATAAACAAAAAGAAAAAATAAATGATATTGAAAATGAAATGAATAAACAAAAGATAAAAATAAAAGAATTATATTTAAAAATAATAAATCTTCAAAAAGAAAATAATAATTTAAATAAAGAAAGACAAAAAAATATAGAAATAAAAGAAATAAAAGAAAATACAAATGAAATAATAAATATTAAAAAAATACAAATTTTAGAGAAAGAAAATGAAAACTTAAAAGAAATTAATCAAAAATTAAATGAAGAAATAAAAAAAAAAGATAAACAAATAAAAATTTTAATTCAAGATAATTATGAAAATTTAAATATAAAGATTGAAAATATTAATAATAATTATAAAATATTAATCCAAAAATTAAATATGTCTTTAAAACAAAAAAATGAAGATTTTTTAGAAGAAGTAAAAAAGAAAAAATTATTAGAAGAAAAATATAATTTATTATGTGAAGAATTAAGTAAAAATAAGCATCATCTAATTGAACTTTTAAAAATAAATATAATAAATGAAAATAATGAAAATATTATACCATTAAAACAATATTATGAAAATGTAATCAATATAAAAGATGAAGAAATTCAAAAATTAAAAAAGGAAATAATTAATTTAAAAAAAGAAATAATAGAACTTAAAAAATACCAAACAATAATATTTGATTTAAAATACCAAAATAGTAGATTAAATGAAGAAAATAAAAAATTAAAAAATGAAAATGATGAAAACAGAAGGAAAATATATTATCATTCATTTTTATATGAATCCCCAAAATTTTAACCTTTAAATTCCCTAAGTTCATTTTATTGAACAAAAAAATTAATTTAAATATTTATTTTAGTATTGTAATTGTTAAAACATGTAATATACAAATAAACACTGCATTTATCACATATACAATGAGTTCTTTTTCTTTTTATTTTTCTATTAAAACATACAACACAATCTTATTTAAATTTTATTTTGATCAATAAAATATTTACTAATAACTCTATAATTTTTAATATATTTATTTTTTATTTAAATTTATTTCTTCTAAATTTATTTTATTAAAAATATTGTTGTTAAAAATATCTAATCTAAAATCTAATAAAGTTGTTTTTTTTCTAAACATTACTATACAAAATAAATGCTTTTGTTATTATAAATTCTAAAACTTATAAAAACATTTTTTATGACATTTTAATTTCTTTTATTTGAAAAAATAATATGAAGATAAGGTTTTTATATTTTTTTACATATTCTTTATTATAATAAAACATTTTTTCTTATATTTGAAAAAAAAAATTTTATATAATCCAATAAAGTTTCATTTGAGGCAATTTTATTATTCATATTAAAAGAAGAAATCTTATTTAAAAGATGAATCTGAATATGATTTTTCATAATCTTCACTTATATTTTTTACTTTTTTCTTATTTACTTTATTTTTTTTCCCATATTTTTTAAACTTTTTAAAATATAAATAAAGAAATTGGGAATTAGATGATTAACTTAAATAAATATAAAAAATGTAAAAATAAAAAAATAAAAAAAAATAATTATAATATAATTTTAAAATTTGGAAATACTTTTTCACAATATAAAAGCCAAACATAAAAAATTTAAATCAAATAAAAAAAAAATGAGTGAAAATAAACAAGAAGTAAAATCAAATCCAGCAGAAATAAATCTCAAAGTAAAAGATCAAGTAAAATATATTTATATAATTTTAATCAGAATGGAATTAGTTTATGTTTTAAATTAAAAAAAACAATAAAATTAAAAAAATTAATGGACGCATATTGCAATAGAAATGGATATCCCATAACTTCAGTAAGATTTATTTATGAAGGTGAATCAATTAAAGATTCTGATACTCCTGAAAGTTTAAAAATGGAAGATAATGATGAAATTGATGCTATGATTGAACAACATGGAGGTTTTGGCTTTTATTTTTAGGTTTTTAGGTTATTTTATAATATATCAATTTTAAAGTTTTAGTAATTAAATTTTAAAATTTTGATTTTAAAAAAACAATTTATCAAAAAAATTTTTATTTTTTCTTTTTTTCTTTTTATAAATATTCATTTAATTTATTAAATTAATAATTAATTTCAACAAAAAATAAATTTTTGAAAATATATTATTTTTTTAATAAAAAATAACAAAATAAACATTATTGTAAATTAAAAATAAAATGTCATCATCAGATGATTATTTAAATAAAAAAATAAAAGCAGTAATGGGACCAATGATAAATGCATTATTAGTAACAACTCCAGAAAATCCAGTTTTTTTTATGGTTCAATGGTTAAAAATTTTTAATAATGCAAATCCAAGTTATATTGATAAAGAAAGGGAAGAATTTGAAAAATTAAAATATGAATTAGAAACTTATAAAAGGGCAAATATTGAACTTCCAAATTCTCAAAATTTATTAGATTTTAGTGAAAAAAAAGATGATGAAAGTGGAAGTGAAAACTTTAATAATAGTGTTAAAAAAAGTTATAAACAAAAAAGTGAAATTTCTAAAAGTGAATTATCAAGAAAAAATCAATAAAATAATAAAAATGAAGAAGAAATCAATTAAAATAATGAAAAAATAATAATAATTATAAAATATAAAAAAATTTATATATGATTCTTTAAATAAACAATTTTAAAGATTCTTTATGTTATATAAAAAATATTAATTTTAATTTTTATTTTAAATCTTTAAATGAATAATTAAAAGTTTATTATTAAAGATTTTAATAAAAAGATTCAATATCTTCAATTTTTGTATATTCTTCATTTTCTTGATCTTGTTCAATATCACAACACAAAATGTAATATTTAAAATAAAACATAAATCTTTCACTAAATTCTTGACAATTTCTTATACCAGGACAAAACATAAAAATTTTAATAGAAGTTAACATAAAATAAATTTCAAGAATATATTTAGCAAAAAATAATAATAATGGAGCCCATTTAATAAAAGAAACACTTATTATTGAAATAATAAAAGTTTTTATAATTGAATTAAATATTATTAAATAATCATTAAATTTTATTAAAATATTAGGAATTTTTTCAAACATTTCATCAGATTTTAATTTATATAAAAAATAACAATAAAAAATAAAACATAAAGAATCAATTGATAATGAACAAATAATTGTATAATATAAAAAATTATTCATTAAAGTAATATAATAATAAATAATTGTTATTGTATAAGTAATTAAAAAAAAAAGAAGAAAAAGACATTTTTCAATATTTGATTGACCATAATATTGACAAATATTTGAATTATCATAATAAAAATAAAAATTTTTTTCTTTTTGTTGTTTTACATTTGATGAAATTGGTGTTCTTATATTAGTAATTAATGGAATATATCCAGGTGTAGAATCATTAGTTTTCATTACAATTTAATTTTATAATAAAATTATTAAAAATCAAATTATAATATTAAAATTCAAAAAAAAAAGAATAAAAAATTTATAAAAATATAAAAAATGGAAGACATAGATACAAATTCTTCCTTAAAACAATCATTTTATTATATTTTTCATTCTCCTTTAGAAAAAGTATATAATGTATTCAGAACACCAAATTTATTTACAAGTACATTTTTTCAAAATATAAAAATAATATCAATGAAACGTGAGACAACTTTAGATGATACTGGAAATGAATTTAATATAATATGGAATAATTCATTACAATATAATTTTAAAGTTGATAATACTGTAAATCTTCCTTATTTTAAATCATTTACTCATAAAAGTTTAAATAATCCTTCTTCAACTTCAGATTTTATTAATACTTTTTCTTTTTTTTGGAATTCTACTGATAAAGTTACTATATTTAAATTTATTGGTACACAAAATGATAATGAACATAAAAATATTATTTGTGATTATATTATGGAAAATAAAGATTCAATGTGTTTAACTACTGAAAATTATTTAATGAAAACTGTAAATAATTTAGAAGAAAATGAAAGTATTTCTATTGATAAATCTATTGAAGATGTTTGGAATTTTATTTCTGATATTAATAATCAAATTTATTTTTATCCTAATAATAAAATTAAAATTAATATTATTGATGATGAACAATTTGAAATTGTTGATATTGAAAATAATACTGTAATGACTTTTAAAGTTTCTAGAATTGAAATGAATGAAGATAAAAAACAATTTATTTGTGAATTAATTCATTCTAATGTAAGTTTACCTAAACAAAAAGTTCTTATTTGCTTAGTTAGAATGGATGAAAATCAATGTTTTGTTATTTTTAAACATATTATTTTAGAATATATTCCTTTTGATATTTTAATGAGTTATTCTTCAACTAAAAAAAAAGTTTTGAGAAATATAAAAAGTTTATTAGAAGAAAAACCATTTAAACAAGATGAAAGAGAAAACATATTTCAATAATATATTTTTTAAAAAATAAAAAATTGTATAATTAAATAATGTATATTATTTTGAATTTTTTAATCAATTAATTTATTTAAATTTTTTAGTTTTGTTTTTGATTATAATAAAATATATTTTGATATTTAGGATAAAATTAATATAAGTAATTATTTTTTATTAATTAATATAAATGAAATTATTATTAATCTTTTTTTTTATATTTAATTTTAAAATAATATGAATATTTATTTTTTAAACATCTATTTTCAAATTTTTCTTTCATCATATCTAAATTAACAATTGAATTTAAAGGACTATGTGCTAATTCTAAAATTAAATAAATTGAACTATATAAATTATCTTTTTCTTCAGGTGACTTTTTTTCATATAAATATTTTAATCTATTAAGATATGCATATAATAAATTTGATTTATCCATTTGACAATTTATTTCTAATTTTTCAGTTAATCCTTTTAATTTTTTTTCGACATCATTTTTTCTAGGAACATAATCAATTGAATGTGAATTTAAATAAGTTAAAATATTTGTCACATTTTTATTTAATAATGATTCTTTTTGCTCAACATGAAGATATGATCTTATTAAATTTGCAATTAAAACTTTTAATTGAGCATTTAATTGTTTTTGATAATTTGATGTCATTTATTTTTTAATTTAAAAATATAGAAAAAAATTAATTTGAAAATATTTAAATTGCAAAAATGTTAAAAGAAGAATTAACAGATATATTCAATATTTCAACTATAATAATTATATTTATAACTTTATTAATTAAATTAACAACATTTACTTATTTATTATTATATTATTTTACAGAAAATTCAATAATATCAATAATTTTGATATTTATAATTATATTTATATCATTACATTATTTAATAAATGAATTACTTTTTATGAATCAAACACCAATTTTAAATAAATTAGCAACATATATTTTATCTATTGATGAATCAAATGAATTAATTTCTGTTTTGACACATTTTGTTGACACAATAAATAATTTTATAAATGAAGAATCTTCAGATTATAAAATAAATTATTCTTCAATTGAAGATACTTATATTTATATATGTGAATATATTGATATATATTCTAAAATGGAAAAAAATTTTGAATTATCAAAAGTACAAAATCTATTTTATCAAAAAATAAAATTTTGGAAAGAAAAATATTCAATTTATGATTTAAGTTCTTTACAAAATAAAAATAAAAACTATATTAAAAATTTTGATTTGGAAATAAAAAAACAATTTGAAGAAATGATTCAAATAACAAATAATATAATATCAATAATTAAGGATTCCTATGCACTTGATAATTATGTTTATTCAATAAAGAGAATGTATTCATATTTTTATTGTGATTTATTTAACTCATTTAATCAAAGAAAATCATTATTTAATGATAAATATATTCCAAAACCAAAAATAATGATAACAAATGATAATCAAATAATAGAATATTCTTTAGTCAAAACAACAAACCAAAATAAAAATCTAAATTTAGTTTTTTTTTGTAATCCAAATGGAATGTATTATGAACAATTTTCAGATGAAAAATTAGAATATTATTTTCAACATAATAATATTGAAATTTTATTTTGGAATTATAGAGGTTATGGTTTAAGTACAGGATATTCAAATATAAAAAATGTAAAAAAAGATTGTCTTCAATTATTTGATTTAATTGTACAAAATAATAAATATAATAAAATATTAGTTCATGGATATTCAATAGGAGGAATTTGTGCAATTTATATTTCTTATATGAGAAATATTGATATTTTAGTTAGTGATAGAAATTTTTCTAATGTTGAAAGTATTGTCAATGGATTTAATATTAAATTAAATTGGTTAATTTATTTTATGTATAAGTGTACTTTTTTTAATTATAGTGATTGTATTTTTTACTTTTTAAATTCTAAAAATGAAAATTGTCATAAAATTATACTTTCTGATTCTAATGATAATATTATTAATAATTTTGGGAGTGTTAAAAGTGGAATTTCTAATTATATTATTAAATATTATATTAAAGAAAATGATAAAGAATTTATACTTGATTTTCTTTTAAAAAATAATAAAGAAAAATTTGTTAATTCTTTAATTTTTCTTTCTGATTCAAATAATTTAGATGCTAATAAATATCTAGATTATTATACATTTGTTAAAGATATAAAGAAAAATTTTAAATATTTTTTAAAAAGTTTTAAATATTCCAGTGAAAAATTTGAAAATTTACTTGAAATTAAAAATTATAATATAAAGAAAAAATTTATAGATCAATTTTTTAATAATTTCTTTATTTGGGGCTCAATAAATGAAGAAAATATATTTGAATATAATATTCAAAATAATTCATCAATAATTGAAAATTCAATTTCTTTATTAAATAGATTATTGAAAAATAAACAAAAAAATAGTTTTTCATTATTTATTCATGTTCAAAATATAATAGATTGCTTAAATATACTTAAAAATAATATTGAAAATATTAGTTTTAATAAAACAATAAATAAAGGAGATTTAGTTAAATTATCATGTGGACATAATGGTCTTTTAGATGAAAGAGAATGTAAATGTTTTGAACATCATTTACAAAAATTAAATTTTTATGATGAAAATGAATAGATAAAAAATAATGAAATGATTATTTAATATATAATTTAATTAATATATTAAAAAATAAAAAAATTAATTTTTTTTATTAATTAATTTGATTTTAATTGTTTTTGGAAAATTTATTCATTTTTTATGATGGGGATTGGGGATTGGGGATTGGGGATTGGGGATTGGG
>JAJMZS010000354.1:0-58605 GCA_023807205.1 Isotricha prostoma | reverse complement strand
AATCCCCAATCCCCAATCCCCAATCCCCATAATTTTTAGTTCAAATATTTATATTATTATTTTGTTTTTTTAATTTCTTTTTATATATTTTATTTATTATCTTATTTTTTTATATTTATTATTAAATTCAAAAAAATCTTTTTAATTTATTATTTTAATATTAAACCAAAATTTTCATTTTTTTTATTTTTATTTTTTCTATATTTTTTAATATATTTCTTTTATTTATTATAAGATTTTTTATATTATTTATTATAATTATTTTTATTTTGTTTTACTAAATTATTTATTTTATTATTTTTATCCTTTTGAAATTTTTCTTCAATTTTATAGCTGTTTTGTATATGATTTAATTGTTCAATTCTTTTTTGTTCTTTTTCTCTTTGTTCTTTTAAATTATTTTTAGCTTCTTCAAATTCTTGAATTAATTGATTATTTTTATTTTGATATTTAGTAAACAATTCCCTTTTAATTTTATCTTTCATTTGAATCAAATCATTTTTGTATTTTTCTTCTAGTTCTTTAACTTTTTGATTTATAATTTCTAATTTTTGAATGTTACATTCTTCTTTTAAATTTATATATAGATTATTTTCATATTCTTCTAATTTTTTCTTAGTTCCATATTCAATTTTTTTTTTTCTAATTTCAATTTCTCTTTTTTTCTTATTTATTAACTCATCCTTGATTTTATCATATACTTCATTTTTAATTTTTTCATAAACTTTTTTATATTCTTCATTATAAATTTCTTTTTTACAATTTTTTTTAATTTTTTCTTTTAATCTTTCTTCAAGAAATTTTTCCTTTTCTTCATTTTGATTAATTCTTCCTTCTATCATAATTTGTTCCATTTTATTTATATTTTTAAATTATTTATTTTTCAATATTTTAATTTTAATATAATTAATTTAATTTTAGAAAAAATAATAGAATATATATATTCATTATATTAATTTTAAATATTTTAAAATTCCTTTACAACCATCATAAACTAAATCCAAAACTAAAGTAAAATCATTTTGTGTTCCAAAATATGGGTCTGGAATTTCATTTAATCCTTTTTTATCACTTACAAAATTAATCATTTTAAAAACTTTATTTTTATCACCTCCCATGTAAATAATATCCATATAATTACTATTATCCATTGCAATAATCATATCAAATTTATCTAAATCATCTACATTAATTCCTCTTGCTCTATGATTTAAATTAATCTTTCTTTTTTTTGCTTCATTTATCATTCTATAATCCGGTAGTTCTCCTGAATTAAATGATGCAGTTCCACATGAGTCAATTATAATTTTTGACTTTAAATTTGGATATTCATGTTTTATTATATGTTCCATTACTCCATGTGCTGCTGGAGATCTACAGATATTTCCTAAGCAAACAAATAAAATTTTAATTATAGAATTCATTTGAAAAAAAATATATTATTTTTAATTTATTTATTTAATTAGCTTTTATATGGGTTTTTTTTATTTAATATAATAAAAAAAAACATTGTATTATTCTAATTATGGAAAATTACTAATTAATCTTCATGAAACAAAAAACCAAATATTGTTTATATTTGAAATTTAAAATTTTTATTTTATTTTTGAAATGTAAAGTATTAAATAATTTTAAATGATAGATAATGCTTTAAATATATATTTATAATTTATTATATTAAAATAAATATTAATTTAATTTTTTTCATTCCTTAAATTGGTATAATAAATATGACAAAATTGGATGAAAAAAAAACAACGACTCAATTATACCGTTTTAACCATCTGATTCTTTTATTTATTATATTATAATAAATTCACATCAAATCATTGTTTATCTTTGTTTCTTATTTTAAAATTGCAAAATTTAGGAAAAAAATTCTTTATAATCTTTCTTTTCAGTATTAATTGTATAATTTTATTTTTATATAAAACTACTATATTTATTAAAATATAAATAAAAAAAAGTCAATATGGGAAAAAGAAAAATAGAAATATCAAAAATAAAAAATAAATTAACAAGTCAAATTACTTATTACAAAAGAAAAAAAGGGCTTATAAAAAAAGCTATGGAATTATCTTTATTATGTGAAGTTGATTTTTTTCTAGTTATAGTAGACCATAAAGATAGATTAAGTGTTACTTGTTCACAAAGTCCAGTTCAAGAATTTATTAGGAAAAATATATTAAATATGAATAATAGAATTGTAAAAGAATCATATTCTTTAAAAGATTATAAAAAAATTTTTGGTTTTGAAAAAGAAATTAAGAAATATATGGATAATATTGATATTGAAAAAGAAATAAGAAAATTAAATGAAAAAATAAAAGAAACTCCAAACATTCTTAATTTAAGAAATAAGAAAAAATTTACTACTAACAATAATAATTTATTTTTTGTTCCAAAATTTTCTTCACAATTTGGTTCAATTGATAATTTGTCAACATTAAATGAAAAAGAAAAAACATCTGAAAAACAGATAAATAAAAATATAAAAGATAATTTAAATTTAATTTTACCAAAGAATAATGAAATTTCAATTAGTTTAGAAAATGTAAAAGATAACAATTTAAATTTTTTTAACAAAAAAGAAGAAGTAAAATCTCCATCAACATCACACCAATCACAAAATAATAATCAAACTCATCATTTTTTTCCAAATTTAACTCAAAATAATTTAAATGATTTGAATACTAAAAATCAAATTTATTGTTCAAATAATTTATATAATATGATAAATATGTTTGAAAGAAATAAAAAAAATGATTCTAAACAAAATAAAAATATGTATATTAATCCATTAATAAATAATTTAAATTTTTTGAATGAACAAATAGATGGGATTTGTCATATTCTTCAACCAAATTTTGTTTATAATGATTATAGTCAAAATTTACTTGATAATTTGAAAAATGAATTTCATATATATGAAAATGAAAAAACAGAATGAATTAGTTTTTTTGTATAAATTTAATGTAAATCTATTTTTTATATTCTTATAATATATGAAAAATTTCTAATTTATAATTGAATTAAGAAATTTTTTTTTATTTTTTCAAAACAATTATATTTTAAAAATATTTAAAAAAAAAAAAAATAATTTAAAGAAATGATAAAAATTTCTTTATTTAATACATTTAATTCAGTTAATAATGAATTGAATCAAAATTAAAATTCTCATAAAAATACATCCTATTATAATACTAATTTTATTAAAAATTAAAAATATAAAATAATAAACAATTACAAGAAAGTAAAAGTTTTTTATCTTCAGATCATTAAAAATTCAGGAATTACATTTTATCAAACAAAAATAAATTATGATAAAATTAAAACACATATGAAAAAACAAAGTTTTAGTATTTTAAATTCAAAAGAGTATAGGAATTTTATGAAAATATTTAATAATAATATTACTTGCTCTATTAGTTAAAAAAAAAAAGAAAAAAAAATTTTCTATTAAAAAATCAGTAATTAAAAAGTTCTATTGAAATGAAAAAAAAATAATAATAACAATAATAATATAAAATTACTTAATACAAAACAAATTAAAATATTAACTAATAATAATTATCAATTTACAATAATTAATTTAAAAAATAATAATTCAAGTAATAAAATAATAGAAAAAAATTCAAATCATAATTCTTAATTAATATCAGAAGCATCTATATTTAATAGTAAACCATCAATTTCAATAACTTCAACAATTTCATTTTCAAAAAAAAGACTATTTAAATACAAGTTAAATTAATAATAAAAAAGAAATATCTATAACATATTTTGATGATGAAACTTCAATAAGAACTTATTAAAAATAAAAATAAAGAAAATAATAAGAAAATTTTCAAAATTTTTATGAAAGAATTAATAAGGAATTAATTGGTTGTTAATAATTATATATTAAAATTATATTTAAATATAAATATTTATTAATAAAAAAGTGATTTAAGAAAAAAGATTTTTTTTTTGAATTTAAATAACAATTTTATATAATGAATTGGGCTTAAAAAAATAATATTTTTATTATTAAACATTTAAATTATAAAAAATAAAATGGGATGTTGTGAAAATTGTGATGGTGTATATTATAATATTTATAAATTAAATAGCATGAATTTAAATTTCCTTTTTCAAATAATCAAAATTCAGAAGGAAAAATTTCATTCAAAGAAAAGAATAATAAAACAATAAGTAAGTTATTTTAATTAATTAAAATAGATTTATTTGATGATTCAAGTACACTAAATGGGAAAATTTCTAGTTTTTTAAATGAAAATAGTTTAATTCAAAGTAATAGAAAGCAAAATTCTTCTGATATAAAAAAAAATATTATAAGTTATAAAAAAGAAAAAGAAATATCAAAAGAAAATAATTTTAACTATTTAGAAAAAAATCAAAATACGGAAGAATTATTTTTTAACGAAAATTTAAATAATGAAAATAAAAAAGATATAAATGAAGATTATTATAATAATAATATTGAAAACTTTCATAATTATTCAAGAAATAAAACAATCGATTTAAAAAAATCATTTAATAATCAATTATCTTTTGGTAATATGAGTCAAGGAAATATTTTAAATAATGATTCAAAAGATGAATTAAACCAAAATAAAAAATCACAAATCAAAAATATTAATAACCCCAATAATAATAGTATTCAATCAAAAAAAGAAATGAAAACAAAATTAAGTAAAGAAATTTTTATGAAAAAGTTAAATGAATCAAAAGAATTTCAAAAAATGAAAAATTTACAAAATAATATAAATATTGACTATAATAAAATAAACGAATTAAATATAAAAAATGAGATAAGAATGAAAAACGAAGAAAAAAAAAATAAAAATTTTATCAAAGATGATATGGATGAAGAAAAAATAACTAAAAAATTAAAAGAGGATTTATTACCAAATAATATGATAGAAATACATAATCAAGAAAAAAACAATATTGAATTAATTGATGAAAAAAAGTCTTCTCAAATAATTGAAAACAAATTAGAAACAGAACAAAAGAAAAAAGTAAATTTTGAAGATGAAATAAATAAAAAGGATGAAAATGAATTAAATAAAAAAAGTGATAAAAAAGAACTTTCAGCAAATAAAACATTACAAAATTTAAATGAAAAAATAAAAGAAAAAATAGAAAAAAGATATGAAGAATATAAAAAGAATAATAGTAAAAATAATGAAAATAATAATGAAGAAATTTTAAATTTTGAATTAAAAATAAATAAGAATAAATTTAGACCAATTGAAAAAAGTTATACAATAAATGATAAAGCAAAACTATTACAAAAATTAATGTTAGGTAAAAATCCAGACAAAATATCTGATAAAGATTTACAGAAAAAAGAAGATAAAAATATCGATAATTTAATAAATCAAAAACCAATAGTTAAAAAAAAGAAAAAGACTTATAAACCATTTATTTTACCCAATGAATTATAAATATTACTAATTTATAATTTATATAAATAAAATATTTTTTTTCATATAAAAAAATATAAAAATTTAAAAAATAAAAAAAAATTCTTGCTTTTAATAATTTAATATTTATTATAATAAAACCCATAATCTCATAATTAAGATGTTAATCATATTATTATTAAAAAGCCACAAATAAATATTATTTTTTATTCAAAACATGAAGAACAAGAGTAATATCATCTCTAATAGGTCCTTCACTTTCCCATTCTCCACTAATTTCAACAATTAAATTTTTAACTAAATCAACATAATTTCCATTTAAATAATCTTTAATACTTAAATCTTTAACAAATTCACTAGTATAAAATTCCCAAAGACCATCACTAGCAACAATACAATAACAAGAATCTTTACTTAAAGTAGTTTCAATAAATTCAGGAGTACATATAACACCAACACTTTTAGCAACTTCATCACCTAAAGTTCTACTAATAGCAATTCCTGGAAATTTTTCACCTTTAACCCAAACTCTTTTAACACCTTCATTTTCTTTTTCATCATCACAACATGCAATTTCTCCTCCTGCATCTTCAATTCTTTTTTGTTCTTCTGGATTTGTTGGTTTTTGATCATTACTTAAATTCATTACTTGATATTCATCATTTCCTTTTGATGAAACTAATATTGCTCTTGAATCTCCTATATTACTACATATTATTTTATTATCTATTTGATATACTATAACCATTGTTGTTCCACTAAAATGAGTATCAAATGTTGCATCAATTAATTGTTCTTGTAAATTATTATAAAATTTTTTTAATAGAGAATAATTATTATGTGTTAATTTCTGATATAAAATATCTTTTGTTATTTTTCCTTTATCTTTTTTTGTTATGAAATTATTTTCATCTTGAAAAAATTTTTTTAGTGCTTCACTACAAAATTTACTTACAAAATGACCATTTGAACCATGACCATCCATAATTCCATAAATGTTACAATTTTCTAAATCAAATACATTTTCTATAAAAGCATAACTATCTTGATTTTCTTTTACTTTTCCTGCTTCATCTTTTCCTGCTTGAGTTGCTGCAATTATATTTGATTTTTTACCTTCTTCTGTTTTAATATCTATAAATGTTGGTTTAGTATGAGAATCTTTTCTTTGTGGTTCTGGATGACTTGAATCTAATGCTATTCTTCTTTCTGCTATTTTATTTGTTCTTAATATATTTGATCTACGTTTATGATGATGACTTATTGATGATTCTATATTTGCTTTTGGTTGTTTAAATTTTTGATTTGGTGTGGATTTATTTTCCATTTGATTGTTTTATTTATTTTTTTTTATTTTTTTTTTTTTTGATTTATTTATTTAGTTTTATAATATTTTTTAAAAAAATAATAAGAATTTAATTATATTTTCAATAAAAAATATAATATATTTAAATAAAAAAGTTATAAAATACTATTAACCAAAAAAAAATTTTTATATTAGACATTTTGAAATTTGATAAAGTTTTTTTCTTTTTTCTTTTTTATATTAGATATACGAAAATCTTTTGATTTTTTGTTTGAATTAGCAACTGTAAAATCAAATAAACTTCCAGAATTAAGTAAATTTTTTGACATAACAAAAGGAGGATATTTAATAGAAGTTTTAGAATTTAATTTTGTATTCCTTAATTCCATTAATTTTGAATAATCAAAAATTCTTCCTATATTATCAATATCATCATAAATATTCATTTTTTGTAAAATATTAATTTGATTATTATCAAATAAATCTTTTATATTATCAGATAATAATTTATCTATTTTTTTATTCTCACTCTTATTATTTGATATAGAAGGATAAATTGTTAAAGCAGATGGAGTTTTTATTCTTTTTAAAGTATAATTGGTCATATTATTTGAATAATTTCTATATCCACTTATAGTTGTTTCAACTCTACTTGATGCTGTTTTTGGTCTTAATAATTGCTTATTTATTAAATTACTTTTACTCTTTGATAAATATTCTCTTTTTGAATTTGGAGTTTGAAGATTAGAATTATATCTTTTATTTTTTGGTTTATTTTTTAAATTTTTACTTCTATTTTTAATAGGTATATCTGATATAGTATGAAATCTATTTAAAGAATTTATGTTTTCATCTTCATTTTTATTATTTTTTACTTCATTATCTTTTAAAAATTGATGAATTAATTTATTATTATTTTCAAAATCAAAAAGTAATTCAAAAACTTTTGAATTTCTATCATTTTTACAATCCTGTAAACTTATATTATTATATATTTTATTTTTAAAAATCTTATATTTTACATTTTTATTATCATCTTTTGAATTTTTATTATATAAAAGATAATCTTTATGCTCACTTACAAGTTTTTTTGTTTCTTTATTTATATCATGAACATTTTCATAACATTCAAATAATAATTCTTTAATTTTTTTTTTAATTACTAATGATAATTCTTTAATTTCATTTTCACTTGAAAAAATAGTATTGATAACATTAAATGATTTTTGACCAAAATAACTTGGATTCAAAGATTGCTTTGTTTTTACTGATTTTTCATGAGCTTCTAAAATTTCATTTTCAATATCTTCATCAGTAATTTCTTTAAATATTATAACTTCTCTTATTCCTTTTCTCTTTCTATCAATTTTATCTCTTCTTTCTTGTTCAATTCTTTCAAATTCTATTAAATTATTATTTCTTATTAATTTATGAATATTTGAACCTCTTTCTATTTCATCTAAAAATTTAAATTGTTCTGGAAGTTTTTCTAATATCCATCTTTTTTCAATATAATTTTCTATATCATTTATAAAAAAAGTAAATAATTCAAATTTTTCTTCTAATGGTGTTAGTTTCTTTTTTCTCATTTATAAAAAAATTATATTTTATAAAAATTTGATTATATATTATATAAAAATATATTGGTTCTTTAATTTTAATAAAAATTACTAATAAAATACAGAAATAAAGTTTTTAAAATTATAAAAAATATGAAAGAAAAACGAATGAAATATTACCAAAAAGCTAAAATATATTTATAATTTTATTACATAAAACAATAAACTATAAATAATTATTTCATAAATAAAACAAAAAAATAATGAATATATTTTATATACATATATTTGTTTAATAAAATAAAATAATTCTTTCATTAAAAAAAAAATTCAAAAATATTAATTTATTTATCAATAAAACTTATCTAAATAAATTACCTTAAACTTTAGTAGTTTGTTCATTTCTCCTTTCTTTAAATTTTTGAATTAATTCTGCAAGAGGAGCTAATTCTTTAGGTTCAACTAAATTAAACCTATCAATAAAAAAAATAAAATGTTTAAAACAAGTATTTAAATGATATTGACATCCAAGCATAACAATATGTGGAAAATGAGTATAATAAATATGAGCATAAACTCTAAATAATCTCTTAAAAATAATTTTAATAATTTGTAAAAAATTTTTAGGAAAAGGAACTCCAATAACAGAAGGGAAAATACTTTCATTATTTAATTGATTTTCAACCCAAGTCATTAAATATTCAATATATTCACTAGCACTTACTTTTAAAGGTGCTTTTACATTTGTTCCATCAGCCCATAAATATTCATATTTTGGTCCTGCTGACATTACAGGACAACTTTTTTTTGTACAAAATTCTATTAACATTCCATATAATAAATTTATATCATTATAAAATTCTATTGTGTTTACTGCTAACCATTCATTTAAATCTTCACCTTTTGGTAATTCTACTGCTAAATCTATGTTTCCACTTCCTAATGTCATTTGAGCTATTTGCTTCAAACCATATCCACGAGAGTTTTTTGTTATTTTTTTATTTCTTGGCATTACATTTTTGTCTTCTGGTTTGTTCATTTTTTTTGGTTTTTAAATATAAAATCAAATTAATAATTTTGTCTTAAATTTGATTTTTAAATTTAATTTATTATATTTTAATTTATGTATATTTTTTTAGAGAAAAATAAGGAGTAAATGTATTATTTTAAATATATAAAATATAATATAAATATGTAAATAATTTTATTTGATAATAAGTTTTTAAGAATACTTTTTAATAATGAATAATGTAATAATCTTATTATATTTTTATAATCTAAATAAATAGAATAATTAAAAATTATTTAAAATTATAATCATAATTAGTTTATAAATACAATATATTTATTTATTAAATTCTTATTTTGAATAATTTAAAAAAATGTTTAATTATTTTAATTAATAAAGAATACAAATAAATTTTTTTAAAAAGTTTTAAAATATTTTATTTATTAATTTCCTGCACATTTTCTTAAGAAATAATCAACTTCACTACAAAATTGTATTAAATCTAATCCTTCAATAGGTTTTCCTTTTAAATGTTCAGTCATTGTATTAAGTTTTTTCATTTCATAAAAATACTTAATAATAACATCATATTTCTTAATTTTATCTTCTCTATTTAAATCAATTCCTCCAGGATTCATTAATTGAGCTTGTTTAGTATTTACAATAACATCATAATATAATTTAAGAATTTTCCAAGCACTTAAAACTCCATTTTTAAAATAAATATCATATTTTGAAGAAAGCATTTTCATAATCATTGGTAATATATTAATAATATCATCAGTTCTAACATCAATTTTATTTAATTCAGTTTTTATAAAAAAATAATTAAAAACATCATTTGATGTTCCTAAATCATTTATTGAATTTGCAGCTAGAAATGCTTCTCCTTTATTTTGTCCTCCTTTCCAAACATTTGACACTGATTTTAAATTTTTTATTCTACTTTCTAAAATTGATTTAAAACTTGGATTTTGTTTTTGAACTTCATCTATTATTGGAATATCATTTTGTTCTGATATTTTACTAGGTACATTTGATTCTTGATTTGGAAGAAAACTATTTAAATCTAATCCCATTGGAAAACCAGTTTCTCCATTATTATTATCTCCCATTTTTATTTTTAATTAAAATTTTTTTTTTGTATATTAAAAATTAAAAAAATAACACTTTATATTCATTATATTAAATATGGAAAATAACAACCAAATAAATGCTATGAATTTAAAAAAAGAAGAACAAGTTATTTTAAAAATTGCAATTGATGAATATAATGATTTATTCCCAAAGATTTTGGAAATATCAAAACAAGATTTTCTTCCTACATTAGAAAAATATATAGAGATTTCATTAATTCCAAAAAATCTTAATCCAGAAAGTAGAATATTGAATAAAATACTTCAAATTATACAAAATGAATATTATGAACCTGAATGTGATAGAATAAATCAAATTATTCATTCAATAAATAATATTTCTACATGTGATAAATTTAATGGAAATAATTTTATTCCTCATTGTAATCATTTTTCAGAACCAATTCATTCATGTGGAAATAAAATGTTTATATTAGATGATATGAATTATTTATTGTGTTTAGGTTGTAAAAAAATATATCATAGTAATTTTGTGTTATTTCATTGTAATCATTGTTCTTGTGATTATTATACATCAATTGAAAAAAAAATGGAAAATGAAGTATTTAAACCTGCAACATGGGAAAAATATCATTGTAATGCTGTAATAAATGATGTAATGAAATGTCCAAAATGTAAAAGTTATTTATATATAAATCAACAAAATGATAATTTAATATGTTTAAAATGTGGTTTAGAATTAGGACAATTTAATATTAAATGGAAATGTATAATTTGTAGAAAAGAATTTACTTCTGCTGCAAAAGTTTATAATCCTTATGAATTTAAATTAATGAAAATTGCTATTAAAGATGCAATTTTTAATAAAAAAGAAGCTAAACCTGATTATATTCCTTGTTGTAATATATCAAAAAATGAAATTCAAAATTATGAATTTCAACATAAGAAAGAATGTGATGGATTATTATATGAAGGAGAATTAAATAAAAAAAAAATTATTGTTTGTTCAAAATGTCATATGCTGAATTTTTATGAATTTCATAAATGGATGTGTCCTTTATGTAAAGAAAGGTTCTTATTATGTAAAAATATAAAAGATGATGATGAAGAAGATAGAAATTTTATTATGAGAAAAAAATCTAATTTATTTCCAAAAACAGCTTTTAGTGATGCTAAAAGAGATTTTTCACAAAGTAGAATGAATGATCAAAAATTAGAAAATAATAATTTATATAAATCAGCTTATGTTGGAAGAAGTAGAGGATATTCTTCAAATAATTTAACAAGAGAATATAGTCAATATGAAGACAGAGAAACAAATGATATAAGTAGAAATGTAAGTGACTTTAATTTAGATAAGGAAGAAAATAATAATAATAATAATAATCAAAATATATCTGTTAATTCATTTAAAAATAAAACTAAAACACCTATTAAAAAAGTAGATTTTCATGATAGAGATAATAGTGAAATTTATTTACGTAAAATGTCAAATAATAATATAAATATTAATTTAAATGTAAATGTAAATATAAATAATTCAAATAATAATAAAATTCCTTATCCATATAGATTTCCAAAATCAAGTAAAAATTTACAAACATATAATTATTTAAATCAAAAGAAAGAAATAACATCAGAACCAAATACAAATTTTAATAGTGATGATTATATAATATTATCTCAAATAGGTGAAGGAACATTTGGAAAAATATATCAAGTAGAATCAAAAAATCATCAAAAATATGCAATGAAAAAAATATTAGCAAATTCTGAAAAAGAAATAAATGTATTAGAAAAAGAATATAATATGTTATTAGATTTATCACCATATCATTTAAATTTAGTAAACATACATGGAATAGAAACAAAAAAATTAGATAAAACAACATATGTAATGTATGTATTAATGGATTTAGCAGTTAGTGATTGGGAAAAAGAAATAATGCAAAGAAAAGCAAAGAAAAATTATTATAAGGAAGAAGAATTATTTATAATATTAAAAGAATTAGTTCATACTTTTGCAGAATTACAAAGACATAAAATTTCACATAGAGATATAAAACCTCAAAATATTTTATTATTCCCAGATAAAAGTTTTAGAATTGCTGATTTTGGAGAAGCAAAAGAAATGATGACTAATAATAGAGCAACTGTTAAACAAACAATAAGAGGTACTGAATTATATATGAGTCCTATTTTATTTCATGCTCTTCAAGAAAAAGGTAAAATTAAATGTGCTGAACATAATGCTTTTAAAAGTGATGTTTTTTCACTTGGTTTATGTTTATTGTTTGCTGCTACTTTGACTTTTAATTCTCTTTGTGATATTAGAGAATTAAATAATACTATTTCTATGAAATTAGCTTTGAAAAATTATTTGAAAAGATATAGTATGAAATTTACTGATATTCTTTTCTCTATGTTAGAATTTGATGAAAAATATAGAGATGATTTTATTGAATTAGATAAAAGAATTGAATATCTTTAAGTCTTTTTTTTTATGAATTTTATTATTTTTTTTTTTGGTATTAATTATTTATATAAAAACCTTTTTTTTCATTGTTTTTAAATTTTTTTTATTTATAAAAGAATATTTCATTCTCAACTATTAATATTTCAATTTTAACGAATTGTTTCTCACAATTTGATTTTCAAATAATAATTAAATATATAATATATGCTAATCCTGTATTTAATAGAGCTCATTCTTTTATTAAAAATTTTGAAATATAGTTATTATAATTTATTTTATTTAAATCTATTAAATAATATTTTGATAAATTTCTTTTTTTTTTCTTTTTATATAATCAACATTAATGATTACTTCTTTTTTGGACTTTTAAAACTTATTAATATATTAAATAAATTATTTAGTCATAATTAATTTAATAATTTACGTTTTATAATAAATCATGTATTTATATAATAAATAAAAATAATTAAAAATATGTCAAAACCTAAGAGCCAAAAAAGTAAAAATTAAATAATTAACTAATTTATCAAAAAATTAAAGATGATGAATAATATAACATCAATCCCTGAAGAAGACTTTTATCTTCAATCAACTTTAACAAACTTATCTTCAAATTCAATACTTTCAAATCAAAATCAACCCTCACCAAAATACATAGAAAAAAAATTAATATCAAACCTTTTTCAAACATCAAAACAACAACAAAGAATTTTTTCAATGAAAAACAAAAGCCAAATAAATGAATCAAATAATCCTCAAATAAAAACTCAAAACGAATCAAATATAACACAAAATAAATTTAAATCAAATTATTTAGATTTATTAGTATCATCATTAGATTCTCAAATTGAAAAAGGTGAAATAACATTAGATTATTTAAATTCTAAAACAATTAAATTTGATTTTGATATAAATTTATTTAAAACAAATAATTATTCAAAAAAATGTGAGAATAAAATATGTTCAATAATAGTTGATGATCCTTCAAAAATTTTCCCTTCTAAATTTTATGCTTCAAGTTCTTTTAAATCACAAATATTAAATTTATGTGAAAAATGTTATATTGCTTATAAGAATGGAAATTATTGTTATTATTGTAATATTGTTTATAGAGATTTTGATTTTAATACTTCTTATTATGATAAAAAAAAATGGATTCAATGTGATTTTTGTTTAAGATGGGAGCATATGCAATGTGAAGAGAAAAAAGGGAAATATGATAAAATTGAACAACTTGCTTTAAATCCTAATTTTAAATATATGTGTCCTTTTTGTAGGAAAGAAAATGATAAAATCTTTAAAGGACATTATAAGAAAAAAGAAAAAAAGTGTTTAAATAAAAAAAGAAATTATGAAAAATCAAATAATAATTCTACTTGTGATGATTTATAATTTGATTGTCTTGAACTTAGATTTTTTTAATTAATTAATAAAAGTTATTATGATATATAGAAATTTTAAGTAAGTAATAATTTTATTTTTTTGTATATAATAAAAAAGATTAATATTTATAAAATATAATATTTATAAAAATATAATAATTATATGAAAGAAAGTAATACAATTAAAATAAAAAAAGAAAATTTCATTAGTTTTAATAGTGGAATAAATAAACAAAATATTTCACCAATTATTTTTAATAATCCAAAAACAGAGATATCAAATCCATTATCTCATTCAGTAAATTTTGGATTTAGTATTTCAAATTCAAATAATACTAATAAAAATTTTTTTAACAGAAAAAATTCAAATTTAGTTTTTCAAAACAAACTTAATTTTAATAACTTAGCTAGAAGCCATGAATTTACTGAAAAAAATAATTTAGTAAATAAAACATTTTTTAGTTATAATAAACAAAATTCTAAAAAAATTGTTTTAAAATATTCTTCTAAAAATATGCTAAAGATAAAAGGTAAAACGCCAGAAATAGAAAGGAGAAATGTAATTATTAAAAAAAGAAATTTATATGAAAACAATAACATTTATAAAGATTTAGAATTTCCTATTAAGGTAATTAATTTAAATAAGAATTTATCAAATGTAAATGAAATGGAAAACAATTATTTTAGAAAATCAATGCAAGTATTAAATACAAATTTTTTCAATAAATATAAAAATACTTTAAAGACACATAATCATAATGATTCATTTGGAAATGAATTAAATATAATAAAACTACAATTAGATTATGGAAATGATGACAAAAATAATTCAAGAAATAATGAAATAAAAAATGATTTATCTCATAATTTTGCAAATAATCATAAAATTAAATTAAAACCTATTGAAAAAAACATTAATAATAATTTACCAAATAAAACTTTATCTAATGAAATAAAATTTAATTCAAATAAAAAAATAAATATATTAAATAATAATATAAAAATGAATTCTATGACAGAAGGAAACACAAACAAAGACAAAACTCAAGAAGAAAAAACTGATATTAATCTCCAAAAATTAAATGAAGAAAAAGAACTAAAAGAGGATATTAAAATTTCAGAAGAAAAAAATTCAAATAATTTAGATAAAAATAAAATAAATAATAATAATGATATAAATAAAACTGATAATAAAGATGATAAAATTAAAGAAAATAATACAAATGCAGTTACAGAAAAAATTAATTCAAATGAATCTAATAAAGGAAACTCAGAATTAAAGTCATTTGTAAGTGGTTTATTTAATCAATCAATTCCATCAAAGAAATTTGAAAGTAGTGTAAATTTAGTAAATCCAACTGCAAATATAGAAAAAACATTACCAGTAAAAAAATCAAATGATGATATGGATTTCTTTTCATTTACAAATAGTATATTTGAAAATGCAAATAAAATAATTAAAAATGGTAATATTAAAAATTTTTCATCATTTACTCAATCAGGAAAAACAGAAGAAGGACCAAAAATAAATCAAGATTCATTTATTGAATTAGAAAGTATAAATAATAATCCAAATTTTCATATTTTTGGAGTTTTTGATGGACATGGTAGTCAAGGTCATTTAATAAGTCAATTTATGGTAAATTCAATAAAAAATTTAATATTAAATGATGAAAAATTAAAAGAAATATCAAAACATACAAATCAAATTTATTCACTTTTAATAGAAAATAATTATGAATATATAAAAAATTTAATATCAAAATCTGAAGAATTACTTTTTAAAAATGAAAATATTGATTCTAATTTTAGTGGTTCAACTTGTATTTTGATAATATTAATTGATAAAAAAGTATTATCTGCAAATATTGGTGATTCAAGAGCAATTATGGTTAAAGGTGATAAAACAATAATTGAATTATCTTCTGATCAAAAACCAGAAAATGAATTAGAAAAAGAAAGAATATTATCAAAAGGAGGAGAAATTAGACAATTAATTGAAAATAATGAACCAATTGGTCCAATGAGAGTATTTTTACCAAATGAAAATTATCCTGGTATTGCAATGGCAAGATCAATTGGTGATAAAATTGCAAGTTCAATTGGTGTTTTTAGTGAACCTGAAATTAAAGAATTTGATATTGAAAGTAATTGTAAATATATTATTATTGGTAGTGATGGAGTTTATGAATTTTTATCTAATGAAAAAATAGCACATTATGCTAATAAATATTATAAAAGTAATAATGCTAAAGAATGTACTGAAGTTATTGTTAAGAAAAGTACTGATTTATGGATTAAATATGATACTGTTATTGATGATATTACTATTATTGTTATTTTCTTTAATTAATTAATATAGTTGAATTTAATTTATGAATTAAAATAAGTTTATTACTTTAAATATTATTTAATTAAATAAATAAAATAATAAAATAGATTAAATTATAATAAAAACTTTAAATTTGAGTTTATTAAAATATTTAGAACAAAAGAAAAAAATTTGAAATTAATTTTATCTAATAAATTTCCTTCAAAAATAAACAAATTAAAAACTTGTGATTTTATTTTAATTTTACAATAAAAATATCAATCTAAATAATAAAATGAATATTTTATACTTTTTTCTTTATATAAAAAAATTTAAAGTGATTTCTAATTACATAATATTAAAATATACCAAAACAATTCAAAAAAAAAAATCAACAATCAAAATTATGCATAACTTGAAATAGACATAAATTTATTTTTTGAATCTTGAACATAATTAACAGCAAAAAAAGAAAAATCTTTATTTAATAAAGCATTTCTTCTTTCTTGTTTAAAAGTTTCATCAGTCACTTGAAATAAAACACTAATTATAGGATCACTAAAAATATCAATATTAAAATAACAATTTTTATATTTTTCAACAATTTTTAATCTTTTTTCTAAAATAATTCTCCCTATTAATTCATTAGATAAAATTGTAGTTGTATGTTTATCTAATAAATTTAATGAACTATTAAATTCAACTTGTATTTCTTTATTCCAAGATAATGCTTTTACAGGAGTCATTTTATTTAAAAATTTAACTGTTTGATCAAAAATTTCTGTTCCATTTTCTAATAATATTCTTTTATTTCCTTTTGGATGAAAATATTCATATTCTCCTTCTCTTTTTACATACTTTAACATTTCTATTATTTTTTCTGCATATAATTTTGGATTTACTCTTACAAAATTAATTTCTTGTAATATTCTCATTTCAAATGAATTATTATCTATATTATTGTTATCTGTTGATCTTAAAAGATATTGATTATTTGAATTATTATTTGAATTTTTTGTTTGATTATATGGAAAATTCTCTTCATTTTTTTTTATTTTATCATTTTGACATATTGTAAGACATTTTTGATCTCCAATTGAATTATGAACACATGCACATCCCATTTTATTAAGTTTTTTTTATTTTTATTTTAAATGAATTAATTTTAAAAAATTATAAATATTATTAAATAGATATAAATTTATTATTTTTTAATAAATGCAAATATAAAAAATTAAAAATTTTATTTGATTAAATTATTTATACTGTTAATATTATAATTTTGTAAAACATGTTAAAAATAATTTATTTATTTTATTAAATTATATATTAAATCATTTCTTAATCATCATCATCAGAATCAGAATCAATTTTTTTTAATTTTTTCTTTGGTTTTATATCTTCTTCACTTTCACTACTTTCAATTTTTTTCTTCTTATCACTTTTTTTCTTTTTAACATCATCATCATCACTATCACTTTCACTACTTTCTTCTTTTTTCTTTTTTTGTTTAAGTAATTTCTTTTCATTATTATCATCATCATCTTTTTCACTTTTTTTTTCTTTTTCCTTAACTTCACTTTTTCCAAAAATTTTTTTATAATCTTCAGGTGTTTTATCATTAACTTTACCATATTTATCAAGTAAACCTTTTTTAATTAAATCTTTTTTTTTAACAGCATAAGGTCCTAAACCCCATTTTCTAGGATAAGTATCTCTATCCATAATAACTCTTTTAGTCTTACAAACAACACCATGATCACAACTAGAAAGAACACTTGAAGTCATTTCAGCAATTCCAATAGCAATTGCTTCTCCTTTAGTTGTAATTAAAACAACTTCTTTACCATTTTCAATATTATTTTCATATTTTAATACACCAGGAACAGTTAATTTAGCTCCATAACAAATAGCATTTACAGCAGAATCTTTAACAACAATTCTAGGATAATTAGTAAGTAAAATTTCTAAAGGACGAACAACTCTTCTTAAATAATCTTCTTGTTTTACTTGTTCATAAACATACATTGCATCAAGTACATCATGCATAGTAACCATAGTTTCATCTTCTTTTAAAATCCCTGATCTAACTCTTCTTAATTCTTGCATATGTCCTCCAGTTTTAGCTAATAAACCCATATGAACACACATAGTTCTTACATAAGTACCAGCTTCACAACTAATCCAAAAAATTGCCATATTTTTCTCTTTATCAAATTCATATAATTTATAATCATAAATTGTTCTTACTCTCAATTCTCTTTTTACACTACTAATTAAAGGTGGTCTTTGAAAACAAGCACCTTGTAATTTCTTTAAACAATTTTCAACTTCAGAAGCATTTTCAATTGGTGAATGAAATTTAACAATACCAACATATTCTTTACCTGCTGATTGTTGTGATTTAACTAAACGAGTTGCTCTATTAAGACAAACAATTAAACATCCTGTAACTTTAGGATCTAATGTTCCACTATGACCAGTTTTATCTACTTTTAATATTTTTTTAACCCAAGCTACAATTTCATGACTTGATGGATTTGCTGGTTTATCTAAGTTAATTACTCCATATTTTAAATGCTCTGACATTGGTCTTTCTGTTGGAGAATTACCAGATGGTATTGGAGTAAAGTGATTTGTTCTTGTTATTAATGTTGATATATTTTTTAATAAAAGAGGCCATGTTGATGTATCTGATTTTGGTTCTTCTGATGATGGTTTTATTTGATGTTGTTGTTTATCTTTTTTGGACATTTGATTAAGATATAAATTAATTTTTAATTTTTAATTTTTTTATTTTTTTTTTAAGGTTATTTTTATTAATTTTTAATGTTAATTTTTTACTTAGTGAAAAAAAATTATATATAGTTAATTAAAAAATTTGCTAATTTAAACATTTACAAATAAATTATTCTTCGATATTTCCATTTATAAAATCTTCTATTCCTTTGTTTAAATTATTAAAAAGAATGTTTGTTGATTTAGCTATTAATTCATTATCTGAAAGAACATCTTCATCATTTATCATTGGAATTATTTTTTCTTGATATGGATTGGCGCAATAAACATTTTTATCCTTATATAATATAAATTCTATTGGTTCTTTTGTTTTTTGATGAAGAAAAATAATCGTTGGATTTATTGTATTATTTCCTTTTGTTACTTTCTTTCTCTTTGCTAATAATTGATATAAATTATTCTCTTTTTGATTTTGGGAATTTATATTTAAATTTTTTATTTTTTCTTCTATTTTCTTTTTTGTACTTTGGTCTTCTTTATTATTTAAATCTGTATTTATAAATTGTTTTTGAGAGATATAAATATCATTTTTATTAATCAAGTTTAAGTTTTCTTTATTTGAAAATGGATTTTTGATCATGAAAATTTCTTTTTTTTTTCAGTTAATTGTTAATTATATATTAAATAATTTAAATAAACATTATAATATTTATATTCATAATTGAAAAACAATATAACTCAAATAAATCATAATTCAATTTCTTTTAATATCAAAAAAAAAATTTTTTATTTAATTTTCATTTTAAAATTTAATTTAATAAATAAATAAATAAATTAAATTAAATTAATATAAACAATAAAATATGCAGAATTATTATAACCGTCAATCAGCACAATTTAATAAAGAACAAAGTGAAGAATTTTTAAATTATTTAAAAGAAAATCGTATAACAAAACCAAGATATAGATATGCATCAAATCATAATCCAGATTATTTAACAGGTAAAATAGGACAAGAATATAAAGATGTAAGATTACCTCAAACATATTTCAGTAAAAAATATAATGGAACATTACAACCAATAGATGATTATTATATTGAACATAGAAATAATTTTAATGATTATTATCCACTTGCAATATTTGATGAATTATATACAAAACCATATGATCAACATCTTTATTCAACAAGAGTTTTAAATACTTATAATAATAGATATTATGATTATCTTGATAATGAGCAAGTTTTATATAATCTTCAAAATCGTAATTTTAGAAATCAAAGAAATTATTCTCAACAAAAAATTCCTGTTTCTAAATCTATGAGTCATTTTGATTTTGAAGAATATAAAAAACAAATTCTTGATAGAGAAAAACAATTGATTGGAAATTATGATAATAAATTAAATATACAAAATTATCCTTCTAAAACACCAAAAAATTTAAATTATTATAATGATAATGATAGATATTCTCAAAATCAAATTAATTATAATTTTAATAGAGATAATCCTTGTAAAATATTTATTTTATAATATTATAGATACTATGAAAAAACAAGAATTAGGACGAACTGATCTTTCTACAAATCCTATATTATATCCAGTTAATTCTTATAGATTTAAAACTGATTTAACTCCTTTGTCTTTAAATGGAAATTATTAATTCATATAAATTGTTATTAATTAATTATTTATTTTTTAAATATTTTTTCATAAATGTTTCTTAAATTAAATTACCTTATTTGTTTTTTATTTTATTTCACAAAAGAGAATATTGTTAATTTAAATGTTGAAAGGATTATTAATTTAATAAATGAAGTAACATATATTGAAATTAATATTACAATTAAAAATACTGATTTAGATTCAATTGATAATTATGATTATATTATATTTAAAAATTATTCTAAATTTTTATTAACAATAAATGTTGAATCTGATAATTATCATCCAGAAATAAAAAAAGTAAAAGAAAATGAAATATATGAATATTATAAAATAACATTTGAACCAATAAAACAAAATGAAGAAATAACAATCAAAGTAAATGAGCATTATTTTAACTCAATTAAATTCCTCCCAGAAAAAATAACATTAAAACAAGATCAAAAAATGTTATATAAACAAACATTAAACTTCCTTTCACCATATTTAACAAAAGAACAAAAAACAGAAATTTACTTTGAGAAAAAGAGCATAAGACTAATAAAATACACAAAAGAAAATTCCACATTAACAGAAAATGGAATAGAATACAAAATAAAAAACAACATAAAACCTTATGAAACAATACCATTTATGATTCATTACATAAACAATGATCCTTATGTAATAATAAATAAAGCATATATTTCATATAAAATAAGTCATTGGGGAAATATAGAAGTAAATCAACAATTTAACATAGAAAATATAGGAGCAAAATTAGAAGGAGAATTTGATAGAAATGATTATGATCCAACAAATATTAAAGGAGGAAGAAATGCATTTACTCAATTAGAAGCTGAATTACCTTTAAGATCATGGGGTTTATGGTATAGAGATGAAATTGGTAATGTTTCTACTTCAAATGCAGTTAGAGAATGGGATAATGTTAAATTATATTTATATCCTAGATTTCCTATTTTAGGAGGTTGGAAAAGTAATTTTGGAATTGGATTTAATTTACCTTCTAAATTTCATATTAATACTGATAATTTAGGGAATTTTAAAGTTAATTTAAATTTTGGAATGCCTTTTAATGATATTGTTGCTAGGAATTATACTTTGGAAATTATTCTTCCTTCTGGAGCTTCTATTAATAAAATTGATTTACCTATTCAAAGTTATTATTATCTTAGTTTTGGAAAATATTATGGGACTTTGGATTTTTTTGGAAGGAAATCTATTATTATTGAACTTAATAATGTTTATGATATACATAATGTTCTTTTTCATATTGAATATAAATTCTCTTCTATTAATTTACTTCTTAAACCTTTAATATTGATTTCTTATTTCTTTTTTATTTTTATATGTTTGATTTTTTATTCAAGAAGTAATTTTTCTTTATCAAAAGAATCAAAAATAAAAGAAGATTAAAAAAAAATTAATAAGATTAAAACAATTATAAATAAAATATTTAAAAAAAATATATTTTTAAAATATTTTTAAATTAACAATACAATAAAATTAATAGAAATAAATAAAAAAAAACACATTTTAACAACATCCATTTTTTTCAACAGCACCTCCACTTGTATTAGTAAGTTGAAGAGGTTTATTTGGAATAAAACTAATAATAAAAAATTATAAAAAAAAAAATTTACATATCTTCATAATTAGAATTTCTTTTAAAAGCCAATTGAGCAATTTCAGTAAAAGCTTTATCAACATTTAAATTATCTTTAGCTGAAGTTTCAAAATAAGGCATATTATTTTTAGTCTCACAATATTGTTTAATTTTAGTATCAGGAACTTTTCTTTCATCTTCTTTATCACTTTTATTACCTAAAAGAACAAAAGGAAAATTTTCAGGATCTTTTGGATTTAATTGAGTTAAAAATTCTTGTCTCCAAGTATCAATATTTTCAAATGATTTTATATCAGTTAAATCACAAACTAAAACACAACATTCTGAATTTCTATAAAATGATGCACCCATTGCATGAAATTTTTCTTGTCCTGCTGTATCCCATAACTAAAATTTTTTTAAATTTAAATTTTTATTTTATCATTAAATTAATTTTTACTTGTAATTGTATAACTGAATTATCAATTACTAATTCTTTTGTTAGAAAATCTGCACCAATTGTACTTTTATATTGCATTGAAAATGATTTTTTTACATATCTAATTTATTTTTTTTTATTATATTTTTTATTTTTTTTACTGATTTAATAATGAAGTTTTTCCTACTCCTGCATCACCTAAAATTATTATTTTAAGGAGTAATTTTTTTCTTGTTGACATATATTTTAATATAATTTTGATTATTTAAAAATTTTGTATAGAAAAAGAAAAAATTATTTATTTAATATTATTTATTTATATATATAAAAATAATAAATGATTAAATTTAAACACTTCCTGTATTATTTTTGTCTTCTAATAAAATCAATTTTTCTTTCTTTTTTCCTTTCATTTCATTATCTTCAGTTTTTGGATTAGGAACTTTAATTTTTAATTTATTTCTTTTTGTTAAATATAAATTTCTTTCAGTACTAGCATCTTCTAAAAATATTCTTCCAGTTTGATTAGTATCAATTAACTTATCTAATTGTATTTCATTACTTTTTACATCTTCATCTTTATCAATTTTATTATATTTTTTATCAATTGATATTTTAGAAACTTCATATGATTGATTAATAGTAATTTGATCATTTGATGCTGATTCATATTGACTTAATGATATTGTATCTGATTTATCCATTGATTTTTTTTTTTTCTTTTGAGATGAATTTAAAAAGTGATTTCTTACTAAAACAACAGGAGGTGATTTTTTTTCTTTTTGATGAACTGGACTTTCAACTTCACTTTCTATTCCATCTCTATTAAATAAATCTTTTAATATATCTTCTTTTTTAATTACTAATACATTATCTAATTTTTCAGCATCAGTAAATATTCTACTATATAAACTTGCTGCTCTATTATAATTTTTACCATTTGATTTATTAGATATATACATTATTTTTAATGCTTCATTTATTTTTTTTACTATTTCATCAATTGTATTATTTCCATTTTCACTTATTTTATTAATTTCTAAAATTATAGGATAATTAAAATATTTTAATTCTTTATTACTATTTTCATCTCTAAAAATTTCAGAATTTCTAATAGAAATTAAAAACTCAATTAAAAATTTTTCAATATGTTGAAGCATTCTAGGTTCACTATATCTAAAATCAAAATTTGCATTAGTTTTCATTTCAGAACCATATAATAAATCAATTTCTTTATATTTAAATAATTGTTGTTCTGAATTTTCAGTTATTCTTGATAATTTTTTTTGAGAATAAACATGAATTATTGATAATCCTTTTAAAAGAGGTACAAATTTAATTATAAATGTTAATCTTGGAAATGATGATGTACATTCAAATTTAACAAATCTAAATGATGAACCAATATAAGTAAAATTATATCTGTGTTCATTTTTATATGATTCCATCATCATCTTTGAATGATGTATTAATTCAAACCATAATTTTTCATTTCTATAATATTTTTTATTTTTTTTTACTTTTTCTAAAGCATTCCAATCAAGAAGTAAATTTCCTGTTGATAAATCTACTATATATAAATTTTTAAATTTAAAATATGTTTGATTTAATTCTTCTCTTTTTAATAATTCATTGTAAATTTTTTGAAAATGTATACCAATATATCTTAAAAAATATAATTCATAAATTATAAATTCAAATAAATCAGTTACTTTAAAATCATTTAATTCATTTTCATTATTATAAAAAAAAGATTTTATTTTTTCAAATTTATCAGAAGGAATAAATTTTTTATTTAATATATCAACTTTTTCAATAGTATCTCCTTTAAAATTTAATAAAGCAATATACATATGAATTAAAATTAATTTTTGAAAAGAAGTACTTGAATTATTAGGAAAAATACCAACAAAAGCCATTCCATCTTTTAATAATATTTGAATAATAAATGAAGAAATTGTAATTTTACTAAAATAAAATAAAGTTGTATCAGTTGCTTTATCTAATAAATGGCAAGAAATATTTTTTATTATTAATTTATATCTATTATAATCACCTTCATTATCATATATATTTTTGTACTGAGAATTCAAAATACATATTCCACTTTTTGTAAAAACAAAAAATTCTAATATTGAATTGTTAAATGGAATTCTTGTTGACATTGAAGTCTCCATTAAACCATATATTCTATTTAAATTTATATTTTTATATTTTACTTTACTTCAGTTACCTTTTTAAAGACTTTTAAAGATTTAAAGAAATGTTGATAATTTAATTCCATTTATCTATAATAATCAATATTAATTATAAAATAAAATGGTGTGGTAAAGTTTTTTTATTTATTTAAAATAAATTATGAATTTTAAATTACTTTATTAATTAATTAAGTTTGTTTAAAAGAAAAAGAAATTTTAATTTTTTTTTCAATTTATTTTTTATTAGAAAAAAAAATAAATAGAAAAAAAAATTAAGTTTTAAATCTTTAAGTTTTGTTAATATAGGAATTTTATTAAATAATAAGATAATCAAGCTTAAAACTATTTATTTTTAGTTGTGTTCAGTGAAAGAATAGATTTTTATGAGAGCATTACTATAAATTTGATTTATTCGTTTATATCATTAAAAAAATTATTTTATTATTAAACATCAATTAGAATTATTATTAATAAAAAAATTAAAAGTTAAAATTAAATTAAAAATATTAATTAATTAAAAATGAATAAGGAACAAATACAATCTGAATTATTTGTTTCTTCAAATAAATCAAAAATCAAATCAAAATTAATCTCATTTTCTTTAGCAATGAATAATTCTAATACAAAACAAAATTCATTTAAAAATTCTTCTAATTTTAAATTTAAAACTCAAAAAACATCTCCAGAAAAAACAATATTAAAACAAGATTTAAAAAATATAACAAATGAACCATTAAAACACAAAAATGATAAAAATAAAATTAATGAAATTGATAATTCTGAAAAAGATATTTTAAACGCAAATGAAGAATATATGAAACAAAAAATATTAAAAAAAAAATTAGATTCATCAAATTTAAAAAGAGCAAATTTTATTAATTTTTCAAATTTATTTCATAATTTAAGTGCAAATAATAGACAATCAACATTAAATAATCAAAATGTTATTAATCAAACAAAAAGAAATAAAATAAATATTTTTCCAACAAATATAAATTATCAAAAAGCAATTATGATAAATAATTCAATAAATTCTCCAAAAATTGAAGATAGTAAACAAAAAATTACTTCATTTTCTTCAATATCATATTTAAATCATTATATTGGAAATAATAATAATTCAAGACCTTTAACTTTAACTGGTTCTGTTATTGTTCAACATAATAATAAGAAAAGTGATATTTTAGATAGTAAAAAAATAAATAAGAATGATTATGATAATAATAAAAAAGATAAAAATAAATTAAATTCAAATAAAAATGAATTTTTACAAGGAAATAATAAAAAAACTAATTTAACTCAACCTGTTACAAATAAAAATTCAAGAAGAACTTCAAATGATAAAAAAGCAATTAATGATCCATTAATTCAAGGAAAAAAAAATACTATATTAACTAATTTAACTCATAATAAATATATAAATTCTAATTTAACTTCCAAAACTTATTTAAGAAATAATAAAATTGATGATTTTTTAATTAGTCAAAGTGTAAATAATTTAAAATCAAATAGAAATGATAAATTTCAAATAAAAAAAAATCTTTTATCATCATCATCAAATAATGTAAATATAAAAACTCAAAGTGAAAATTCTCCATCAAATTCAAAGAGAAAATCATTTACTCAAGGAAATAAAACAATAAAAACAAAGAAAAAAAATAATTCAATTAATAATAATCATAATAATTTTAGAAATGAAAATTTATTATTTTCAAAATACTTAATAAAAACTTCATCTTCAGGAGTTCAAAAAGGAAATTTTTCAACATCATCAAAAGATAATTTAAATTTAGATATTATAAATAAAAAAAATATAAATAATAAACCTACACATTCAAAAAATAAAACAATATCACATAAAACTTCAATTCATCAATTAAAAAGTCATAATGATTTTGATAATAAAAATCCGAATAATTTACCACAAAGTTCAAAAATTACTTCTAAAAAAATTTTAATGATAAATCAAAATATTTTCAATTCTAATAATTTTCCAAATAAAAAAACTAAATCAATATTTAAAGACGAAGAAAAAAAAAGAAAAAAAATGAAAAATATATTCCATTCAAATCCAGAAAACATTGATAAAAATTTACTAAAAGATTTTTCCTTAAATATAGAAAAAGAAGAAAGTGAAATAAATGAAAAAGAAAAAAATGAATTATTACAAAATGGAAAATACTATAAAAAATTATCAGATAACTTATCAAAATATATAAAAAATTATTATAATAAACATAATGATTATCCAAAAACAAAAATATCATTTTATAAATTTGGAAGATTAATAGGAAGAGGTGCATTTGGAAAAGTAAATTTAGGACTTCATATATTAACAGGTAAAATAGTAGCAATAAAATCATTTAATAAAAGTAATTTAAAAGAAGAAAACTCAATTCAAAAAATATATCATGAAATAAATTTAATGAAAAGTTTAAAACATAATTCAATAGTTCGAATATTAGAAACACTAGAAATAGAAAATTACATATTAATAATAATGGAAAATATAAGTGGAGGAAATTTATTAAATTTTGTAAAAAAAAGAACAAAATTAAATGAAAAAATCTCAAAATTCATATTTAAACAATTAATAAATTCAATAAAATATATTCATTCAAAAAATATAGTACACAGAGATATAAAATTAGATAATATTTTAATAGATTTAAACAATAATATAAAAATATGTGATTTTGGTGTTGGAAAACAATATATAAATGGTGAAAAATTAAAAGATAAATGTGGAACTCCAGCATATATTGCACCAGAAATATTAAAAAATTTTGGTTATGAAGGACCTCCTGTTGATATTTGGTCAAGTGGTGTTGTTTTATATGCTTTATTAAGTGGAACTGTACCATTTAAAGCAAATAATTCAAAAGATTTACAAAAATTAATTTTAAAAGGTGTTTATAATAAAATTTCTGGTATAAGTTTTGAAGCACAAGATCTTATTGATAAATTATTAGAAGTTGATCCTAGAAAAAGAATAAATATTGATGGAATTTTTAAACATCCTTGGATGTGTTTTAATGATATTAAAAATTATGAGGAGAATAATTTAAATTTAAATGATGATAAAATTAAATTATTTACTAAAGCTGAAATTGTACTTTTATCTAAAGAAAATGTTGATTATAGAATTTGTGATAAAAATGAAATGTTAGAAAATTTTACTTTGAAAAATTTATATACTGTTAATGATGAAGTTAATAAAGATATTCGTACTAAAAGTTTAATTTTAGCTCCTTTTAATTCTACTATTGAAAATAATGAAGATAGAGAAAAATATTTATTAGAAAATAAAAATAGTTTATATGTTAGAAATGATGTTTTTTTATTTAGTGAAAATACTAAAGTTTTAAATAGACAATATGAATTGAATAATAATGGTGAAATTGATCATGGAATTTTAATTAAGTTTAATGATTCTAAAAATAAAGAAATGAGTAATGAAAAAAATAATAATAATAGTAATATTGTTAATGATGTTTTAAGTGATAATAATAAAAGTGAAGAATTTGAAAAAGATAATTTAAAAATATCAAAAAAAGATTCTAAAAGAAATATTTCATCATTAACTGATTCTAGTACAATTGATGAAACTATTTTAAAAACTATGGAAAATTTTGGATATAAAAGAGAAGATGTACAAAAATATTTACTTAATAATGAATTTAATTATGTTACTGCAACTTACTTTCTTTTATCTAATTCGAATTCTCCAAGTTAAATAAATTTATTTTAATTTTATTTGAATTGGAATTCTAATGATTATTTTTAATGAATTTCTAATTGAGAAAATAAATTTTGAAATGTTTGATTAAAATATTAATTAATGATATTTAAAAAAATTTAATTTTTTATTTATAAATATTCTAATTTATAAATCAAATAATAATTATTTCAATTTTTATTTTAATTTTTTGTTAATTTATATGGAAATTAATTATAGTAAACTTAGCCAAAGTGAAATTAATGAAATTAAAAAACAAAAAAAGTTAAATTCAAAATTTAATATTAGATGTAAAAATGCTATAAATGATAATAATTGTTTTATTAATGTATGTTTTCATTCAATTATTCATTTTGATAAATTTATAGATTTTATTCTTAATGATAATAATTTTCCAATTTATTCAAAATCACCAAAATTAATATTAGAAATAATAAATCTTATATCATCATATAAACAATTAGGAAATGATAAAAAAAATAATAATTTAATAATAACACCTTTAGAATTTAGAAAAGCTTTAGGAAATTATTATGAAAAAAAAGGAGATTTTCAATTAAATTCTGAAGGAGATCCAGTTGAATTATTAAATAATATATTAAATTTTATTCATACATATATTGCAAGTAATTATAATAATATTGATTTATCTGAAATTAAATGTAATCCAATTTGTATTATTCATAAATTATTTCATATTGATATTACAGAGACAAATAATTGTAATAATTGTAGATTTAAAAATGAATTAAAATATGATTTTAATAATTTTATTTATTTAATTAATGTTGAATCACTATTTGAAATTATTCAAAAGAATAATTTAAATTATGAAAAAGTTAATAACAAATTATTTGAATTAACTTTACAATCAATTTCAAAATCAATATGTAGTAAATGTAATAATAATTCTTTAAATAAAATAATACAATGTAATTATATTGGAAATTATTTTATCATAAATTTGGTTTGGGAAAGCAATAATATAAATTTAGAAAAATTATTGTTAATATATTGTATGATAAATAAAGAATTTAAACCTAATGAATTATTTAATTGTACAATTAATAAAAAATATACATTTTTAGGAATGATTATATGTTTTTGTAATCATTATACTTGTATTTATTATGATAAGACTGAAAAATGTTTTATGCATTTTGATGATATTAAAATTAAAATTTATTTAAATTGGAAAGAATTACTTCTTAATATGTTAAAGAATAAATATATGCCAGTTGCTATTTTTTATGAAAACGAAGAAAAAGAAAATTTAAAAATTGATTTAAGAGAAGAAGATTATAATAAATATTTGAAATATTGTATTAAAAAAGATTCAACTTTAAAATTATTGAATGAAAATAAATTAAAAGAAAATGAATGGAAATGTAATTGTGGAGAAGTCAATTCATATGATATTTATATTTGTAAAAATTGTAAGAAAAAAAATGATATAATAGAAATTGCAATTAAACAATATACAATAATATAACAAATAAAAAAAAAGTAAAATAAATATTTTTTTAAAGCTAATAATAAAATGAATTTAAAAAAATTACTTATAATAATTAATTTAATATTTTTATAAAATATTAATATAATTTTATTTATATATTTATATTAATTATTTTTATTTTTATCAATTAACGAATCATCCAAAGCAATTTTTCTAAAATTATTTAATGCATTAATTATTTTATCTCCATAAGAATCATTTATTAAAGTACTATCTTTTAAAGAATTATTAAGCTCAGAATTTTGTTTTAAAGGAATTTTATTCTTTTTTTTAAGATTATCATCTTCAAAAAAATTGAGCTTATTTTGTATTTGTTGATTTTCATGAATTTCTTTATAATCATCTAAATTTATTATAGTATTCTTTTCTTCACCTTCTTCTAAATTTTTTAAAATTGCATTATCTGTAGTAAAATCATTCTCATAATTTTCTTCATTAAATTCTTCTTTATTTTTAATCTTATCTAAACTTATATCTCTTGAATAATCTTTTTTAAAATTATATATATCTGTTTGAGTTTCATTATTTATATTTTGTTTAATATTATTTTGAATTACCAAATCAGAATCATTTTGATATTTATTATTATTACTTTCATATATTGTATTTTGAATATTATTTTCATATTTATTATTTTCTATTAAATTTTGATTATTAATTACATTATTAATATTATCATTATTATAATTATTATTAATATTATCATTATTATTATTATAATTATTACAATTATTATTATTATTATTTTTATAAATATTATTATCATTATTATAATTATTATTATTATCATTAATATTATTATTATTATTTTCATTATTATCAACCCAAGTACTATAAAGATTCTTTTCATTCACATTTTTGTCATTGGAAACAACAAATTTACTCCATCCATATAATGAATGTTTATTATCTACATTTTCATCTTCTTGAAATATTGATCTTTTTAAATCTTCATATTTTGATTTATAATTTATTCCTTTTACAATATTTTCTAAAGTTCTATTTGTATATGGTGAAATATTTTCATTATTTAATTCATTTTTATTTTCATTTTCTGATATAATATTATTATTGTTATAATTTATATTATTATTATTTTGTTCATTTGAAATATTTTTTATATTTTCATTTTTATATGAATCTTCAATTTCTTTAATTTTTCGGTCAAGAATTAAATTTAAATATTTATTAAATTTTTCATTATAATTCATTATTAAATGATTAGAATTTCCAAATTGATTTTGAAAATTTTGATGATTATTTTTTAATTTTTCACTCATTATATTTCTTTCATTTATTAATGCTTGAACTGTATCATTATGATTATTTTTATTAATATTATTTTGATTATAATTTTCAATTTGATTTTCATATTGATTCATTAAATTTTCACATTCATTTACATAATTTGTAAATAATAATTCAATATTTTTTTCTTGCTGATTACATTCTTGATTATTAATTTGATTATTATAATTTTGATTGTGATTATTAAATTGATTATCATAATTTTGATTTTGATTATTAAATTGATTATTATAATTTTGATTAAATTGATTATTATTAATTTGATTATTTTGAAAATTATTATTATAATTTTGATTATGTTGATATGTTTGAGTATTATGAAAATTATTATTATAATTTTGATATGGAGGAATATTATTTCTATTATTATTATAATTATTATTAATGTTTTGAAGATTAAAATTATTGATTAAATTTTGATTATAATTTTGATTATTTTGATTGTTAAAAATATTTTGGTTATAATTAAAATATTCTAAATTATTGTTTTTATTTTTCATTGGCATTAATTCTCTTTGTTTTTCTAATTCTTCTCTTTTAATTTTCTCTTCTAATTCTTGTTTAATTTTAATTTCTAATTTTAAATCTTCTTCAATTTGTCTTTGTTTTTCTAATTCTTTTTTTCTTTTTTTTTCTAAAATTTGTTCTTGTAATACTTGATTATATTGTTGTTTCTTTTTAATTGTTTTTATTCTTTCTTCTTCATCTTCAAATGGTTTTGTAATTTTATTATTAACTCCTTTCATAATATTATGATTCATAGTACTATAAAAAGAACTACTTTCTGCATTATTATATTTCATTTTATAGTTATTTAATGGTTCATCATTATTAATATTTATATATAAATTACTGCTCATTGGTCTTGCTTTATGTTTTAAATTATCATGATAAGTTAAATTATTTTTATATATTTTTTTGGGGAATATATTATTGGAAATATTTAAATTTTTGTGATTAATGATATCAGTACTATTAATATGATGTTTTTTGAAATTTAAATTTTGAGGATTTATATCAGTTTGATATATATTATTATATTTTTGATAATATAAATTCAATTCATTTGTATTTCGATTTATCATTTAATCTAAATAATTTTTAAATAAATTTTAATAAATTATGGAAAAATTGTTTTAAATATAATTTTATTATTAAATTGTAAAAAAAAATTAAATTAAATTTATTATTAAAAAAAGATTTTAGAATCAAGATTTAGAAATTTATTATTTAAAATCAAAGTAAAGTATATTTTTAAACAATTTATTTTTTTAAATTAAATTATATTAAATTATTAATTATAATAAAATTAAAATCAATAAAAATCTGTGTTTATTAATTTAACTTAAGATTATCTATTTTACTTATTTTTACTATTTCATATTCGAAATAATAATAAAATATATATATAAATTTTTTCATATCAAATCATAATGTCTATAATATAAAATCACAAAATTCATTAAAAAGAAATTATATAATATAACCTATGATTACATTTTACAATACCTTAAATAAAAAAGGGGAAAAAAAAAAATTAAATTTTTTTCCCATTACCTTTTTTTTCAACAGACAAAAAAATATTCCTTGTAGCAGAATGAATATAATTAAATTGTTTCGAAATTAAATCTAATTGTTTAATCATATCTTCAATTTTAGGATCTTCTTTTAATTTAATAGTTTTAATAAAGCATTCTTCAAATAAAGAACTAACTTTAACAGCAGCATCATTTTCAATATCAGAATCACCAAAACTAATAATATTAGTAACAATATTTTTATTATAAAAATTAGCAATATCTCTAAAAACTGCTAATTTCCATAATTTATTATCATTTGGAAATTGATTTTCATATGCAGTTCTCGCAGAAATTATTTTTACTTTATTAAATAATTTAATTATATTCGGTAAATATTTTCTTGCTGAAGATTCAACCCATCCTTCACTTGCATTTGTTATTATAAATGTATCTCCGTATTTAATTGAAATTGATAATACTTTAAATACATTATTTTCTAATTTTGATAATTGCTCTTTTATTAATTTTAAATTTATTTTTTTTGTTTGTTCATCGTCAAATAAACCTATTTTACTTAAGAAACTTGAACATAATAATGTGTCATCCCAATCGAAAAAAATTATTGAATTATATTTTCTTTTTATTTGATTATTTATGTTTATGTTTATTTTTGAAAAAGGAGGTTTAAAATGATATAATTTATTTAAATATGATAAAAATATTTCTTTTGATGTTCTTATATGATTATTTAATGATGATTGTGATTCATTTGATATGAATGATGAATTTAATGTACTTGTTGTTGAATTTGGAATTGAAAATAATAATTTTGATGAATCAAATGAATTTTTATATTCTACAATATCATCATCTTTAATATTCATTTAAATGATTATTTAAAAAATAAAATACTTTTTCTATTAATAAAACTAAAACTTATTAAAATTAAATCTTTTGAAAATAAATAATTTATAAAAAGTAATTTATATAAAAAAATACAACTTTAAGAAAAAAATAATAAAAATAATAAAAACTTAAAAAAATAAAAAAAAAAAACTTAAAAAAAATAATAAAAAATTAATAAAAAAAATGATATATAAAAAACCATATTTCATTTTAATATTCATATCAATAATATCAATAATTAAAAATGAACAAATTCCAGTTTGTTGTTGTTTTTTTGATAAAGATGCATTTCGTGGTTTTCAAATAACAAAAAATGAAATATTAAACATAAAAAAATCAGGTCTTGACAAAGAAGAAATAGGAAATATGGTAATGAATGTATGTATAAATAAAAAAGGATTTCCAACAATAGAAAATATAGATAGATTAATAACAGGAAATTTTCAATTAACTTCAAAAAAATGTGAAAGAGAATGTAATTTTTTAACAAGACAATTAAATGATAATTACAATATAAAACAAGAAACAAATAGAAATATTGAAGCAAAAAAATTAAGACAAATTAAAAATCAATTAGCAAAAAAAATAAATGCTCAAATTACAATTAATATTAATAATTTACATAATGGAAAAGGATGTGAAGTTTCAGTATCACAAAGAAGAAAAAAAGAAAATGATTATAAAGGACAATTATTAAATGAAGCTTTAAGTGGAAATAAAAAAAAATTTTCTAATTCAAGTGATGAAGAAGATATTTTATCATTTGATTCTGTATCTTTACCTTCACATCATTCTTTAGATAATCCTGAATTAGAAAAAGCTTTAAATGCTTATAATGATGATAATGAAAATAATTTTAATGGGATTAAATTAGATGATAATAAAGTTAATTATGATTATTCTTCTAATGAAGAAATTAATCAAAAAATTGATGAATTAGAATTAGAAATTATGTATTTAGAAAAAAAAAATACGAGACCTTTAGATTTTATTCTTGAAAGATTTACTATTAAAGATACTATTTTAGTTATGATTATTAAAATTTTTGAAAGGACTCTTGATGAAGTTTTATTATCTATGAAAAGAGATATGGAAGATATGATTTATTTCCAATTTAAAATTGTTGAAAATAGTAATACAGTGAAATAATATTTTTTTTTGAATGTAAATTAAATATTAATATATAAATTTTATTAAAATTGAAAAAAAAGGACTAAATATAATTTATTTTATTTAAATAATAATATAATAATAATAAAAATATAATATAAATATTAGAAGATGTCTTATGAAATTACAAAAAGAAAAATTATAAAAAAAGCAATAGAAGATACAATTCAATATGAAAATATGAATTTAAAATCAAATATGGGAATTTGGTTATCATTTAAAACAAATTTATTTAATGCTAAAAATACATTAACTTATAATATAGTAAATAGAGGAACAAATTTTGATTATTTTTCATTTAATTATGTAAATATATTCAATTCATCTTTTTATTTAAAAAATGAAGAAGGAAAAAAAAAATTTAATGAAAAAATAGATAAAATATTATATTTTTCATATAGAAAAAATTTTCCAATTCAAATTAATTATAAAAATAAATCAGAATATACTTCTGATTGTGGATGGGGTTGTACGATAAGAAGTAGTCAAATGCTTTTTGCAAGAGCAATTTATAAAATATTAAAAAAAACTAATTCAATAAAAGATTCTTTAAAATCAACTATTTATTTTTTTTTAGATAATCCTTTAAATGAAAAAGATTTACCTTTATATTTAAATGATTATTATCAAAAAATTAAAAGTGAATTAAATTTAAATGATCAAATTAAGAAAAAAATTTTTTCTCCTTTTTCAATAAGAAATATTTGTAATATAGGAGAAATTGTAGAAAAAACTTGTGGAGAATGGTTTAGTGATGTAAAATTACCAATTATTTTAGATATAATAAATACAAATATGAATGTAATACCAAAATTAAAAATATTAAATTTTACAAGTAATATTATTTTCAAAAATATTTTGGAAAAATGTTTTAAAAAATTAAATTCAATAGTCACAATTGGAAATGATAATTTAGAAACGATAAATATAAATAATGAACAATATTTATTAGAAAATTATGGTTTAATTTTTGTTTCAGTAAGATTAGGAATTTATAACATTTCAGAAGAATATTTTGAACCAATGAAAAATATATTTTCATGTAAACAATTTTTAGGATTTGTTGGAGGAAAAAACAATGCTGCTTCTTATATTATTGGATATAATGAAAAAAATATGATTTATTTAGATCCTCATTATTCACAAGAAAGTATTATTCCTCCAATTGATGATAATAATATTAAATCATATTTAAATAAAGCAATTTATCAAATTCTTTTAGAAAATTTACAACCTGCTTTCACTATGGCTTTTTTATTTACTAATATTCAAGAATTTAATGATTTAATTTCTTATTTTCAAGCACATAATAATTTTAAATATCCTTGCTTTTCATTTCAAATTGATTCTATATTTAAAAAAATTAATAATAATAGTTTTATGAATGATAATAATAATTCAGATGATTTTTAATTGATTAGTTTTTATTATTTGTTATTATTATTATTTTTACTATTTTATTATTTAGTAAATTTTGAGATTTTGATTTTTTTTAAATATTTATTTTATTTTTTATTCTAATATATGATTATTTTAAATAAAAAATAATATTTAATTCTCTTCATCATCAATAAATCTTTCTTCCATAATTTCAACAATAACAATTTTAATATCATTAATATCATCACCTCTAGTTTTATCTTTATCAAAATTACATTCAACTTTAAAATTAGCATTTTCTAAAAGACCTCTAATCATCCCACAAATAATATTAGAATAACAAAGTTCTTTTAAATGTTCAGGTAATTCAACAAATAAAGCTAAAGGATTATTTTTAAAAACATAATGAAATTCCTTATCAGAATTTTGACTTAATTCTCCATTTATTCCTAAAAAATTTTTAAGTAAAGTTAATAAAAGTGTATTAATTGGATTTGTAGTATGAATATTTTTTCCTAATTCATCAAGTACATCATCTAATAAACGAAAACCAATATCAAATCCCATTTCTTCTGATTTTTTATTTATTTCGTTTAAATCTTTGTAATCTTTTGTTAAACGAACCATTAATGAACCATACATGAAACTTAATAATTCTGAAGAATGTGTTGTTTTTGAAGAATATAATTCATCTATTTTATTATTCATTTTTGTTTTTTTTTTGAATATATTTTTTTTTTTTAAATTTTTTAATTTCTTTTTTAATAAGTTATTTATTTATTATTTCAATATTAATTTTGTAAATGGATGATTTTGAAGAATTATTAGTTAGTGATTCTGATGAAGATGATAAGAAGAAAGAAGAAATTAAAAAAAGAAATTTTTTTGAAAATTATGAATTAAATAATGAAAATGATCATATTAAAAAACCTTCTAAAGATATTTTTAAAGGTTTAGTTAGTGATGACTCTGAAGAATCAATAAATAATAAACCAACTAAAGTAGAAAAAAAAGTTAGTATTAAAAAACATAGTATTAAAAAAAGCAAAATTATATTTAATTTAACTAGAAAAAGAAGTAAACAAAATAATGAAATTTTTAATCAAAATAATGAAAGAATATTAAAAAATACTAATTCAAATGAAATAGAAAATTCAATATCAAATGATAATTTCTCAGAATTAAAAAAAAATCTAAAAATATCAAATAAACAAGATAATACAACTCCAATTAAAAAAACAAATATTAGTAATCTTTTTAATCCATATATTCAAACAACTCAATCAATAAATAAATCAAGTAATACTAGTGAAAAAAATTCTAGTATTAAAATAAATAGTAGAAATACAAAACCAAATATTCCAAATGTTTTTAATCCATTTATTAATAATGTAAATACAGAATCAAATTCAAATCAAAAATATCAATTTTTAACAAAACCAGTTTTTGATAATGATAATAAATCAAATAAAGAAAATATAATTATGAATAAAGATAAAAAAGTAAGTCATAAAAAAGCAAATTCAAATAATTTAAAAAATACAGCATCTACTTTTTCAAAAATAAATGATAATCAAATAAAAAAAGAATCATCAAAAGTTGAAGAAAAGAAAGATTTAAATATATCAGAAGGTTATTATATAAGTTTAAAACCAGAAATAGAAAAAAAAATATTAGAAGAATTAACTAATTCAAAAGAAATAAATGAACAAAATAATAAAATAAAATTTATAATTGAAGAATTAAATATGATTAATTTATCATTAAAAAAACATCATAAAAAAACAAATAATTATGATGATTTATTTAATAATAAACACTTTGAAAGAATTGATAAATTAACAGAAAATTTTAAAGAAGAATATAAAAATATACAAAATAGAATGCAAGTTTTTAGTGATAAAAATTATCTTGATATTGATGAAAAAGAATCAGTTTTAGATGATATTGATTATTATGAAAAGAAAATTAAATATTTAAAAAATTTAAATAGAGTAAATGAAGTTATTATTTCTGGAAATGAAAAAAATCCAAAAATAAAGGATATTTTTATAAAAAAAATAGAAATTAATTATGCAAATTCAAAATTAGAAAATGAAAAATTAACTAAAACAATAAAAAGAAATAAAAAAAAAATTCCAGAAAATGAAATAAAAATAAAAGAATTAAAAAAACAATTAAATGATTTACAAAACGAAGCAAAAAATAATTATAATATTGATGATAATTTTAATAAAGAAGAATTTGAAATTATAAATAAAGATTTATTAGATGAAAAAGAAAAAATAAAAAAAAGATTAGAAATAATATTAAATTTCTCTGAAATTGAAGCAACAAAATATAAAAATTGTATATCAATAAATGAAAAAGAAATAGAAAAAAAAACAACAGACAAAAAGAAATTATTATATATATTAAACAAAATAAATGAAAAAACAGAACTTTCACAAAAATTATTAGAACAAAATTTAATTCCTTTACAAAAAATTCAAGAAGAAATAATAAAAAAAAGGGAATTAGAAAGACAAAAAGAAATAGAAGAAAATATAATAAAAAGAGCAAAAAGAGCAATTGAAGAAAAAGAAAAAAGAGAAATACAAAAAAGAAATAAATTAATATTAATTCAAAGTTTATCATTAGAAAAAATGAAAAAAAAAATAAATGCAACAAAAAATAAAAACTATTTTAATACTTTATCAAACACTTCAAGAAACAATAATTCAAATAATCAAAGTAATAATAATTCAAGAAATAATATTTCAAATAATCATTTATTTTTAACAGAAAAAAGTAATAGTAAAGATAAAGAAGTTAAAAGTAGAAATTTAAAATTAAAATTAGTTAATAATGAATTAACTGAAAATAATTATGATTTAATTTCAAAAACAAATTCAAAAGTAAGTAAAACATTGAAAACTGAAAGAGTAAGTACTAAACAAAAAAATAAAATTGATGGAAAGGCAATTAGATTAATATTAAATAAAGATAAATTAAATAATATTAAACATTATTCACTTAAAAATATTAGAAATATTAAAGAAGATAAAGGAGTTGGAAATGATAATATTAGAAGTAAAAATTATACTGTTAAACAATTAACTCATATTACTAATAAAAATGATGATAAAGATTATTATAATAAAACTGATAATATTGTTAAAAAATTAATTGAGGATAATAAAAATAAAAATGAAGAGAATAATAAGAGTAAAAATAATAATAATGAAAAAGATAATGAAGAAAATAATATAAAAAATATTAATGATTCAAAGAATGATGAAAATATAAATGATAATAATGAAAAAAAAAATGATGATAAAATTAGTAATGATGAAAATATAAATGATAAAAATAATATTGATAAAATTAGCCAAAATACAAGTGAAAATAATGAAGTAATAAAAGATAATAATGAAGATAATTTATTTGAACATATAAAACTCAGAAAAAAAATAAGTAAAACAAAAACTCAAAATATAATTGAAAAAAAAGATTTTAATTTTGATAATGAAAGTGAAAATAATGATTTAATAAATAAAATTATAAAATCAAAAGATTATAAAAAAAAAAATAATAATGATTTAAAAAGATATAGTGTTGATTCAATATCACCAAGAGTAAACTTTGTTTTAAATTCAGAAAGAATTCCTAGCAAAAATTTATTTTTAGAAAAAGAATTAATATCATCATTAAATGATAAAGAACAACCAATAAATAATAAAATAATTAAAACTCCATCAATAAAATTATCAAATAATAATTTTTCTCATTATGATGATAACAGTTTTGAACAACATGAATATACAACTCCAAAATTTAAAGTTTTTGATGAAGATAATTATCATTATAATAATCATGTCAAAAGTACTTTTCATAGAAGTTCAACTGTAAAATATTTAAATAATGATGTAAATGAATTTGATGAAGAAGAATATAAAAAAGAAATTGAGAATAAATATCAAAATAATAAAAATAATTCTTCGAAAAAAAATTTAGATGAATCAAGTAAAAATCAATTTTTATCATCTTTTAAATTTAAAGAAAATGATGATAATGAAAATACAAATGATATAAATAATAAATATTATAATGAAGAAAAAAATTATAATACTCATTATGTAAAATCTAAAATGAGTTTTGGTCCAATTCATCATAAAACTTTAGATAAACATTTTTCAAATGCTGATTTTCCTTATTATAAATTAACAAAACATTCATCAAATAATCTTAGTTCTGATATAAGACTTTTTCCAAAAAAAACTTTAGAAGATAATATATCAGAAATTCAAAATGATAATTATCAAATTAATAATAAAAAAAGAAAAGAAACATTGGATTCTTCATTTTTTTCTTCTGAAGAAAACCAAATTGCTGATAATATTCTTCCTAATCAAAATATTCATGACTTTGATCCTTGAATTTATGGTTTTATATAATGAAAAAAAATTGATTTTTTTATTATAATATATTATTTATTATAATATATGAGTAAATGAATTATAAATTTATTTTTTTGTATTTTTTTATTAATTAATCAGACTATTATTAATAAAAAATATTTAAAATTTTTAAATGACTCAATCAATAATTTATGTCTATTATTAATGAAAAATTATTTTTTTAATTATAAAAGATTAATAAAAAATTTTTTGATTAAATCATTTACAAATTTCTAAAACTTTAAAATATATATGAATATAATATTTTTGTATAGTTTTTTTCTCATTTATAATTTGTTTATATTAGAAACTCAATAAATTTTTATTTTATTTTTTCAAATTAAACAAAAAAAAATATTATATTTTCATTTAATTTTGAAATATTTAAATATTAACATAAGCAAATTAAATAAAAGAATAAATCAATTATAAATTATTTTAATTAAATAGAAAAATAATATATTAGAAAAAATTAATAATTTTAATATAAAAATATATTAATTGTCTTTTTAAATTTAATTAAATTCATAATGGAAAATTTTACTTATTCTCAAAAAATAAATATAGATGAAGAATTATCAGAAGATAATATTGCTTATTTAGATAAATTAAAAGAAAAAGAAATAATTCCATTTTATTTAGTTGTAAAAATGATAAAAAAAAAATATCAAAGTTGTAAAACAATAGAAGAAAAATATGAAATAATAAATAATTTCAAAATTTCAAAGGAAATTTCACTAGATTATCTAAAATCATTAGTTGAAATTTATATAAATAAAACTGCAAATTTAGATATGAAATACATCAAAATTATATCAAAAATAAAATTTTCACTTAACAAAATTGATGTTGAAAATTATTTAAAATATTTAGAAAAATTTTTAACTAAAAAAGAAATAAATTTCTTTAGTTTAGAACCAAAAGAGAAATTTTACAATTTACTTTTAGATATGAAAAATATAATGTTAAATGATTCAGATAATAATTCTAAATTAAATAATATAAGAAATAAATTATCAATTTTAAAAGAAATATATAAATTTGAAGAAAAAGATTTAAAATTTCCTTCTTTTTTAGGTTCAATTGATTATCAATATAATATAATATTTAATGAATTAATTCATGTTTTTAATAAATTTATGAATATTTATAATGAAAATGATAGAAATGAATATCAAATATTAAATAAAGCAAAAAATGAAATTTTATTTTTTACATGTGATATTTCAAAAAAGGATGAAGTTAAATATATTAAAAATGATAATGAATCTTTTTATTATTTTAAGAAAGGATTAAATTTTATTTTATTATTTGAATCTATTTTAAAAAATTTAGATGATGATCATATTAAAAATATAAAAAAATTAAAAATTATATTATTTTATTTTGTTAGATATGAAGAAATTAGAGAAATAACTGATGTTGTCTTATTAAAAGATATAATATCATGCTTAAATGAAAAAAATATAAATTATGAATTCATTAAAAAATATAATGCATTTCATAATGAAAGAAAATTAACAAAAGAAATTTGGGATAAATTAACAGAAAATGATTTGATTAAAATTGAAATAAATTATGAAAAATATTTTATATATTTGAAAAGATATAATCAATCAATTTTTAATTCAGAAAGTATATACCTTTCACAAATAATTAATGATTCAAAAGTTAAATATCTTTCATTTGAATATTTGTTAAAATATAATTATTTAACATTTAATGATGAAATAGAAGAGAATGTAAAAGATTTATTATTTTCAATTGTTAAATCAAATATATGTAAAAATAGTTTTTGTAATTATGATAAAAGATTTAATCATAAAAAATATAAATATATATTTAATGGAATATTTGGAAAAGAAATTTTTAATGAAATATATGATAATACATTAATTATTCCTTTTCCAATAGGAAATTCATATGGAGAAACATTTAGACATGAATTTACAATATTTTTAAATAGTGAACCTTTAATAAATGAAAAAAATGATTTTACAAAAGTAGTCCCTATCATTCACTCAAAAATAAATGATTATTATCATGAATTTTTTCATAATATATCATATTCTTATTCTTTTTTTGAAAATAAACCATCAGAAAAGACTCCAAAATTAAAATCAAATTTAAATAAAAAAATTATAAATTTACAAAATCAATTTTTAAAACAATATAATAATGATAATCCAATAATTAAAATTTTTGATGATATGGGTGATATTTTAGAAATTAGTTTATATGGTATAAAGCCTTTATATTTTAAATTATATTCTTCTTTATTTTCAATTGAAAAATCATCATATAATTTAGAAGAAAAAATATTTAAAGAAGAATATGTAAAATTATTTACAAATAAAATTTATTTAATTCAAAATGAAAATTTAGAAAATGAAAATAATAAAGATAAATATATTATTGATATTGATGAAGATAGAAATAAAGATTTAATTGAAAAAAAAGGGAAAAAAATAAATATAATAAGTAAAAAAAAGAAAAAGGAAATTGAAGAATTTTTAAAACTAATAAATAAGTTATTTGAATCAAAATTTGCAAAATCAATATTAAAAGTTTTTCCTTTGAAAGAAAAAAAAATTAAAAATTTTGAATATCGCCATCGTGAATATTATTTAGGAAATAAAATTACAAATTATTGTTATTATGTTGATAGAACTATGTCTGATAGACCAATAGATAAAATATAATTAAATAAAAATAATATAATTGTAAATTAATATTAAAATGAATAAAAATTTCATTTAATTTTATTCAATTAAAAATTATCAAATTTATAAAAATATAATTTATGAATTTTTATAAATAAAACCTAAAATTTATTTATTAAATATTATAATAAATTATTTACAATATTCTATTTAATAGAAACCAATAAATTTAATAACATTAGTAAAGAAATTAGTATCACCAAAAACTCTATAAGAAACCATATTTGTAGTACAAATAATCAATTTAATTAAATTAAACACAGATAAAATCATATAATAAACAAATTTGATTTTGTAAGTAAAAGAAAATTCCCTAAAATCTTTTTTAACTTCACCAATTGCATAATAAATCTTATATTTTTTTAAAATAAAACTAAAAATAAAATAAAAAAATTTTACTATTGGAGATTATAAATAAATAAAGGAATACAAACAGCTAATTGAAACCAATTTCCTAAAAAAATTGCAGTCATAATATTAAAAGATAAAATAAAAAATTCAATAGGAAAATATTTAGTAAGAGTATCAGAAAGTTCATTTGATTTTTCAGGTTTAAATTCAAGATCATCAACAAGACTGAAAATATAAATACAAATTGCACAATTAAATAAAATTCCTACTAAATTAATAAATGCAATTATTGTTAGCATTTTATTATTATTTATTTTTTAATTTTTTTTTAATTATAATTTAATTTAATTTAATTTAATTTATTTTAATTTTCATTTTCATTTAAAATATAATATATATATTGAATTAATTCTAAATGATAATGATATGTTTTATCTTTTTTTGCTTCTGATTTTGGTTCTTGGTATATTTTATTTTTTCCTATTATATCTTCATTTATTCTACATGATTTTAATAAAGTTTCTTTTTTAATATTTGGAAAGAAATTTTCCATAATTTCATAACAAAAATCTTTTGCATCTTCAAATCTATGTACATAATAATTAGTAATACCATAAAAATAAATTTTATTTAAAAGATCTTTTTGAATCATTCCAAATTGAATTTCAATATCTCCAATTTTATATCTTTTATATTCAATTGAATATTCTATATTTTTAATATCAAAAATTTGCATTTTTTTAAATATTTTTAAAAAATTAGAATCAACTTCACTAATTAAAATTTTATAAGTTTTTTCTGGTTCTTCTGTTTCTTTTTTCCTATTTAAAACATAATTATCAGCTTCATATTTTTTATTAAATAAAAATATTTGAGTTATTGTTTCAATTTCTCTTTTGATATAACATAATCTCATTGTAATTTCTTCATTTCCAATATTTTCAGCACTAAATTCATTAATAATTCTATCAAATTCTTCTTTATATTTTTTAGGATTATCAATTTCAAAAAGTGTTTTACAATCAAATAATCTAAAAAGAAAAAAAATATTAAATAGTAAAAAAATACAAAGTAATTGACATTTATAAATAAAAAACTATAAAACAAAAAAAATAAAAAAATTAAAAAAATATAATTCAAAAATTTAAAAAAAAAAATAACTCAAAAAATCCCTTTTATCAATAATCAAAATTTAATTATTCCAAATTTTAATATTAATATCAACACCAGGTTTAATTTTAAAATTAGTAATATCACTTACAGAATTAGGAGAACATTTAATATCAACAATTCTAGTATGAATTTTCATTTCAAAAGCATCAAAAGTATTTGTTCCTTCTCCACAAGGAGATTTTCTTACACATAATCTTAAATGTTTATTTGGCATAAATTTTGGTCCTCTTACTACAAATTGTTTTTCTTTTGCATTTTTTACTATTGTATTTGCAACATATTCTAAATTTTTTGTCTCTTGAGATTTTAATATTATTCTTATTGTTGGCATCTCATCTGCATTGTATTCTTCTCCTTTTTTTCCTTTATCTGTTTCATAGTCCATTTTAGATATTAAATGATTAATTTTTTAATATTTAAATTTTTATTTATTTTTTATTTGATTTATAAAATCAAATTTATTATTTTGAATTAAATCTATTTTGTTTAAATTATAAGAATTTTTTACTTATATAATAAAATATAATTACAATTTTAATAATCTTTTTTTTAAAAAATTCATATTTTAATAATAAAAAATAAATAATCTAAAAGTAAAAAAATAAAGTATATAAAAAAAAAAAATGTTATATTCTCAAGAATTATCTTCAAATTTATCAGATGAAACGTTAAAAATAGATCCACAAATGATGAAAATATATCAAAAACCATATAAATTATTAACAACACAAGAAAAAGATTTATGTTATCAAACATTTAAAAACTTATCATTTTTTCATAAATTACTTATTGAAAATGAATATGGAGAATTAATATTTAGAACAATAATAAAAAGAATGACAATTAAAATTTTAAAACCAGGAGAAGTAATTTTTAGAGTAAGAGAACCAATTTCAAGTATGATTTTTTTATTAGAAGGTAAAATTATTGTTTATAAACCACCACCTCAATATAATTCAAATGGTAAAAAAACACTTAATTTTTATAAAAAATTGATTAATTCTTTAAAAAATGTTATTTCTTCTGAAATTAATAAAGTTTTTGATAGATTTATTGAAAAAGGAGAACAATATGGTTTAGAAGATATTAAAAAAGAAAAAAGAGAAGTTTTAACTGAAACAAAAACTTTTTGTGTTATTGGTGAATTATCAATTAGTGATTATATTTTAATATTTGAAAAAACTAAGTTTTTAGAAAAAAATGATATGATAGCTTTTATTGGTAAAATGAAAATGTTTAAATCAGTTTCTAATTCTGATGCTTTAAGGAATATTTATCATATTATTAATAAAAGAAATTGTAAAAAAGGTGAAATTTTATGTAAAAGAGGAGATCCTTTTACAAATTTATATTTAATTAAAAGTGGTAGTTTTCAAATATCATTTAAATCAAATATTATAATATTTAATGACTTTGATTTAACTTCTTTTGATGATAAAAATACAATTAATAGATTTCCTTCTTGTATTAGTAAATATGAAATTAAAGATTCTTATAATGATTTTTATGAATATAAAATAATTAATTGTGGTAGAAGAGAAATTATTGGTGATATTGAATATGCTTATTCATCTAATAAATATTATTTTGATGTTAAATGTGAAGTTGATAATAGTTTACTTTTAGAAATTCCAATTAATAAATTTGAACAAATTGCTCTTCATAAATTAAAAAAATGTTTAATTGAATCTGGACAAGAACAAATAAAATATTATAATAAGAGAATAAATGAGATTAGAGAAATAAATAAAAAAAGAGAAGATAAAAAAAATAAATATAAAATTTTAATTAGTCAAAAAATTAATAAAAATAAAGGAAAAATTATTCAAGAAATTGAAAAAAAAGAAAAAGAAGCATTATTAAATTTACCAAATACTAAAAATATTGAATTTGTAAAAAAACCAAAAAACTTAATTTTTACTGAAGATAATATGAATCATATTCCAATTGTTAATTTTAATTTATCAGTTGAACCAACAAATTATTCTTCTGTCCCAACTGAAACAAATTTTAATAGTAGTTCAAAAGGGAAACATCGTACTTTAAACTCTTTTTATTCTATTAAAAAACATAATCATAATTCAAGTATTAATACAAATAATTCTTCTTCTATTTCAAATTTAAATTATAAATCTCCTAATTTTAAAAATCAAATGTTAAGTCGTCTTAATAATTCTTTATTTTTAAATATAGAAATTAATAGTAAAATTATGCAAGATCAAAAAGAAAAAGAAGAAAAAAAAAAAGATATTAAAAAAAGTATAATTTATGAATCTAATAAAAATAATTATAGTAATTGTTTTGAAACATCAAAAGACTTTTTCTTAAAAAACAATACATCAATACTAAGTAAAAATATTAATAAAATATTTATGAACATGGATGGAAAAAAATAATATTTCAAAAATATAAAACAATTTTTATCAAATGAAAAAATTTAAACTTTATAATTTAAATATAATCACATTTTTATATTATAATCATACAATTAAAATATTTTGTTAAATAAAAAAAAAATAAAAATATAAAAACCTAATAAATATAATTATTATTATCAATGGAAAAAAAAGAATTTATAGATAAACCATTTAAAGAATGTGAAGGAGGATATTATGACAATAATAACTTTTACATAACACCAAATGGAAGTTTTTGGGATCCAGATGGAGTTTATTTTAATAATGAAGGTTATGATAAACATGGAGGATTTTATAATGAAAATTTAGAATATCAACCTGGTAAAGGTTGGATTCATGAATTAATGTGTTATGAAGATGAAAATCCTAATTTTAATAATGATTTAGATGATGTTAATGATGAAGAAATTTTTGAAGAAATGTATGATAATAAAAATTTAGATGAGTTGTTTAATAATGAAGATAAAAAAGAGAAAAAAAAAGTTTTTAAAGAAAATGATAAAAGTAATAATAATGATGTTTATAAAAAAGAAGAAATTATTTTTCCTGATTTGTTATTTAATAAAATCCCTGATGTTAAAATTCCTAAAAAAGATTTTAATAATAATAATAATAATGATAATAATAAAACTAATAAAGTTATTGTAGAAAAAAAAATTGAAGTTGATTCTTTATTTGAATAATAATAATTTTAAAAAAAAAACAATATAAAAAAATAACATTATTTATTTAATTATAAATATATTAAAAATAAAAATAATATATTTTAATAGCAAAAAAAAAAATTAAAAAAAAAATAAAACAACAAAAAATCATATATATAAAAAAATGAGTAATGAAATAAACACAAGTTCCTCAAATTTAAATCCTGAAGTAAAAAAAGAAGAAAAAGAAAAGAAAAAAGAAGAAGAAAAAAAAAAAGAAGATGAAGAAATAGAAGAAATAATAAAAGAAACACCAATAATACCATATAATCTCTTTAATTTCCCAATAAAAAAAAATTTCAAAAATCCAGATTACATAATAAAATTTTCAAATCAATCAAACATAAAATTTATGAAAGATGAATTAACAATACAATATTGTGGAAAGGGTTACAATTTAATAGATTATGCAACAGTTCAATCAGATAAGCCAATAACATCAGAAGAGCCAATTTTTTATTATGAAATAGAAATAATAAATGAGGGAAATAAATGTGATATTACATTAGGTTTTGCAGATAAAGAAGTAGTAAGAAATAAACAATGTGGTTTAATGAGTAATTCTTTTGGTTATAATGGAAATGGGAAAAAATATCATGAAGATATTAAAGAAACTTTTGGTCCAAAATGGAATAAAGGTGATATTATTGGTTGTGGTTTTTTTTTCTCTAAAAAATCTATTTTTTATACTCATAATGGAAAATTTATTGATTATGCTTTTACTAAAATTGATACTAATATTATTTATTATCCTACTATTAGTTTACATAGTTTAAATGAAATTGTTAGTGTTAATTTTGGAAAAAAATTTTTTTTATTTGATATTGAAGGATTGTATTTTGATTATCAGAAAAAAAAAATTAATCAAGTTTTTAATGAAGAAAGTCAAATTACTGATTTAGATTTTATTGTTAAAGATTATTTAGTTAATTCTGGTTTTTTAGAAACTGTTAATATTTTAGAAAAGGAAAATAATGATAAAAAAGATGAAAAAATGGATATTGATGATAATAATAATATTTCTGATAATGTTCTTAATATTGTTTTAAAAAATAATTCTGAGATTAATAAAGAAAAGTTAAATTTGTTTTTGATTAATAGAGAAAAAATTAAAAATGCTTTTTTAAAAAATGATTATGAAAATGTTTTTAATATTTTTACTACTAATTTTTCTGATTTTTCTAATACTTCTAGTTATAAAAAAATTTATATTATTATCATTGTGATTAAATATTTAACTGCTTTAAATATTGAAAATGATTATTTAAAAGCTTTTGATATTTTAAATAATTTAGATAAACAATTTTTTGATGAATCAATTCAAATTTATTTATTTAATGATAAAGGAAAAGAATTTTTAACTGATTTAAAAAATTTATCTACTTTAATTTGTTATCCTAATTTACAAAATAGTCAATTTAAATTTTATCTTGAAAAAAAACAAATTGATTTATTAGAATCTCAAATTAATAAATTATTACTTGAAATGTTTGGTTTAAAGGGAGAAAGTATTCTTGAAGAGTTATTAAAACAACAAGAATGTCTTAATTTATTAGATAAAAATTTAAAAGGAGCTTCTGAATTAATTGAAGTTATATTTAGTTAAATTAAATTATATTAAATTACAATATATTAAATATTATAATTTATTATTTTATTAATTTACAAAATATGACAGATTTATTTGGTGAAAATTTTGATTCTTCTGTTATTAATGCACCTAAACAACAGTAAATTAACTTCTTATTTTTTATTATTTTTTAGATTTTTAATTCCAAATAAAGCAATTATCCCTTTTAAATTATTTAAAAAAAAAAATAAGAATAAATTATCATTTAATTTAACAAAACAATTTTTAGATGATAATATTATTAAAACAAAAGATAATTTATCTGAAAATATAAATAAAGATGATAATTATAATACTGAAGATGAATCACCAGAACATTCTAATCAAATAAAGGGAAAATATGATTTTATAATTAATAGTAATCAAAAAAAATTAACAATATTAAGTATGTTATATGAAAATTAAATGTTAATTGTATTATTAACTATTTACAATTAATTTATCATTATATAAAATTAGTTTTGTAATGTTTTTTTTATAAATATGGTAATGATTTGATATGTAAATAATAGAGATATTAATTAAATTTATTTAATTAAATTTATTTTGTGTTGTGTCATTTCCAAAAAGAAATTAATGGTATTTTTATATAATATTTTTATATAAATAAACAATTAAAATAAAAAAGGAAAGTTTCTTTTATTTACATTATTATGTGTAATATAAAAAATTAAAAAAAAAATAAAAATCTTTTTTTTTTATTTTTTATAATTTTATTGTTCTAAAATTCATAAAAATTATTAAATATTTTTTATGATTATTTAAATTAAATTTAATTAAGAAAAATGAATATTCAAAATTTTTGTAATTATCTTGAACAAATTGGAATGATTGATCAAAATTCAATTAATAACTTTTTATCAATATTTTCCTTAATTTCTCAAAAAAAAAAATTAAATAATAATAACAAAATTTCAACATCATCTATTTATGTAAATGCTTTATCAACATATTTAAAACATATTTTATCAATTGATGATAATTTCAAAATTTTTGCTCATAAAATAATAAAAAAATATTCTCAAAATTTATTAATAAAACAATATTCATCAATTAATACAATGTTCATAATATTTACAAATAGATTAAATATTGAAAAATTTAGTTGTTTTTTACATTTGAAGAAATTTTCAGATATGAAAATAATAAGGAATAAGAGAATTTTTGATATTAAAAAAAGTCTTAGTTTACAAAATTTATATCCTAACAAAGAAGAAGAATATTATTTACAAACAAAAAGTAGTGAGATAAATACAAGTAATTACTTAAATTATAGTACTTTTATGAATAATAAAAAAAATAACAAAATCACAGCTAAAACAATGTTTTTAAAAAAGCAAAATCAATTAATGAATAAAATAAGAAAAGAACATAATATTAAATTTAAAAAACCAAGAATTAATAATTTGTCTTGTGAACCTCGAAAAAAATATATTTTTTTTGATGAAAATGGATATTCAAATAAAAATAATTTAAATAATTTACATGGAAGTAGAAATTCTTCAAATAATATAAATATAAATTGTAATGCAAGTGATTATTTTAATGGTAGTTCTTTTAGAAAAATAAATAATAAACAATATTTTGATTTTAGTAATTATTTCTCTAATAATAATTAATAAAATTATTTTTAATATATTTTTTTTACAAATAAAAAAATTAATAAAATCAAAGAATTTATATTATTATTCTTTCTAACTCTTCAATTAATTTAATATTTATATACTCTAATTAATTAATTGTTTATAAAATTTTATTTGAATATTTTCAATTAAACATTAAAAAATTCAAAGTAACAAATAATTAAAATGAAAAATTACTCACTTTTTTTTTTTTTTAAAGTTTTTTTAATTTTATCTCTTTCTTCCTTAGGAATAATTTTTAACATAGTTTTCCCTTGTTTAATTTGTGAATTAGTTTTAATAATTTTTGGAATAAAAAAAACAATATAATTAACACTTAAAATAATAATACTCCAAATACATAAAATAAGTGAATATTCCTCAACTAAATCACATAAATTTTTCATTTCAAAAGTAATATCTTTTCTTAATCCATCAATAGAAGGTTTAACAACATTTTCAATTAAAACAGTTAAATTTAAAGTAGAATTAGAATTAATCATATCAAAAGGATTATATTTTAAATAATCTTCATATAAATTTTCATTTTGAGGATATAATGGATTAACAATACCAGAATCATATAAAATTTCATCATAATAATATCCTTTTGATTCTCCTATTTCTATTAATTGATCTACTTTCTTTACTAAATATATTAAAAGTTGAATTTCATGATTAAATGCAAACCAAAGACCAAAATTTGCTATATTATCTGCAACTTCTTTACATTCTTTATTCCATGTTTTTCCATAATCTGCAAAAAATTCACAAAGTTGATCATTATAATAATTTTTAACTAAATTTTGCCCATTTTCATTTAAAGAATTTGCATATGTCATTATTTGTATATAATATTGTTCATTTATTTCAAATCCATTTGTTAATTCTTCATGTAAAGAAATATAAATTTGATTTACTTTCTCATCTTTGAATCTATAATATGAATAAATTAAATATGATCTGTAATAATTAAAAAATTTTATAAAATAAGTTTGTTCAAATAATATTACTAGATATAAATCTATATAAACTGATAATGTATCATAATGTTCTTTTGTATATTGATTTATTAAAATTAATCCTGCCAAAACACTTAGAAAAAGAAATAACATTTTTTTTATAAATGAATAATCTAATTTTTTATTATTTATTAATTTTATTTTATTTGGATTTTTTTCCCAATTTTTTTGTATTTGATTTACATCAAAAGTTATTAAAGAAGAAGTTTCATTATCTATATTTGTTTCTTCTTCACTTGATTGTTTTAATACATTAATTACAGGATTACTTACTAAATTATTAGGATCTGATTGCATCACATGATTTAATTCAATAAATTTTTCACATTTTGTAATAGCGTTAATAATATATTGTGGGTTTATTTTAAAAAAAATTTCAAATATTCTATCTTCTTCTTTATTAATATTTATATTAACTTTTATAAAACCTAAAATTATTAATATTTGAAAAACTATTAAAACAATTATAATTATTATTATTAAATGTTCTAAATTTTTTACTCTATAATGATATTCATCAATAAAAATTTGTTCAAAGTCTATTAATTTATCAAGCAATAAATATTCATAATTAATAAAAATAAAATTATAATGTTGATTAGTAAAATTTAATTCAGAATTATTAGTACAATACAAAGAAAAAATAGAAAAAGCAAATTCTTCAAGTAAATTAAATAAATAACCTTCAGTACAATTTCTATAATAATTAGTTGTAGTAATTGAACAATAAGTTACCATATAATTATCTACTTTATATTTATTTGATGGCTTCATTGAAGAATAAAAACCTAAAATTATTTTTAATAAATTTACAACATTATTATAAATATCTTTTAAACTATTTTTATAAGTATTTTCCAAATCACTTTTAAGTGGATTATAATTATAATAAAGTGATTTTTGAAGTACAACTGATTGGAAAGAAATATAAAAAGCATTATTTGCATTTTCCATTAAATCTGAAAATGAATTTTGAATATTAATTAAATTATTTATTCCAGAATGAGATTCTAAAATTCTATAAAACATTATTATAACTATAACAACAAAACCTAAAAAATTTAATAAAATTATTCCTCCTAATTCTAAAATATTTTTTGATAATGTTTGATTTTTATGACTTTTTTTTACTTTTTTCTTTTGATCTTTTTGATTTTCATCTTTTTTTTCATTATTTTCATCATTATTTTTATCTTTTTTAAAGTCTTTTTTACCAAAAGTATGAGTCTGATTTACTGCACTTGTTAATATTCTTTCATTTCTAAATATTTCTTCAACTTTACTTTCATTTATATATCCTTTACATTCATTCACAACAAATGTTTTAAAATTATAAATAAAAAATGTAATATGTTGTAAATTAACATTATAATAAATTGGATTTGAATTTGAATTTTTAATTGATGAATTATTTAAATTTGATCTTCTTGTACTTTTTTTTAAAATTTCTTCTTTATCATCATCAAAAAAAGAATTTGGTTTAGTTAAATTTTTATTTTCTTCGTCTTCTTCTTCTTCAAATTCTTCATCTTCATTTTCTTCAAATTCTTCTTCTTCTTCATTTGTAATTTTTTTTAATATTTCTAAATAATTTTTTTGAAAATATTCTTCAATTTCTTCATAATTTTCTTCTATTTTTTTTTTATTTTTTTCATTTAAAAATATAAATTCTTTTTTATTTATATCATATTGAAATTTTTCTTTATTATTAGGAACATATGAAGTTTGTACTAAATCAATAAATTCATTATTTATTTTTTCAACATTTTCATCATTTTTATTTGATATAATACTCATAATTGAATTTCTACCTTGATGTAAAACACTTGATCTTTGATTTTTACTATTTGTTTTAATAAATATAAATTTATATCCAATTAAATTTTTATTAAAGGAAATTTCATTAACATGTAATTTAAAATATTGATTATTAATAGACCAAGTAATAATTCTTTGTTCATCAAAATCAATAAAATTATTTCTAATAATATTAATTTTAATAGAATTAATATCAATAAGAGTATTATCAAAATTATTTGCTGCAATATGAGTATGAATATCTTCATTAAATTCTTTTATATAAGGAGTTATCTCTGTAAAATCATCTAAAACATTTGTTTCTAATTGAAGTAATTGAATTGAATTTGAAGTAAAATTTTTAAATATAAAATATTTATCTGTTAAAACATAACAAGTATTAGAATTATTTTTATGAACATTTAATTGTTCTTCTTCATCAACTTGAGCAAAAATAAAAGGAAAACTATCTTCATCAGAATGAATAGTTATATTTAAATATATTGTTTCTAAAAATAATTCTTTACTTTTTAAAGTAAATGGTCTTTTTTTAAAAAAATTATAACTTGAATTTGAATTCAATTCAAAATATTGTTTTATATATTTTTTATGTTCTTTAATTAAAAAATTTGGCATAATAATATCTAATTTTTTTCCAATTAATTCACTAGATTCATATCTCAAAATTTTTGAAATTTCAGGAGAAATTTTTTCAATTATTCCAAATTTTTGTGGTTTAGCAGAAACTAAAATAAAATGAAAATTAGAAGCAGTGTGAATATCATTTAAATTAATTCCATTAAATACTCCTGTTAAATTATCAGAAATTCCTTTTAAAACTTCATCAATATCATCATTTAATGGTTCATTTAAAATATCTTTTAAATAATAACCATATAAACCATAAATTTTTTTATCTTTTAATTTCATTGTTGTTATTCTATTAAATTGATATTTTATATCAGTTACTAATTTTCCTATTTCATATCCCATTTCATTTAATTTTTTTATATCTTTACTTTGAGAAGCATTTAATAATAAAGTCCAAAATGAATAATATGATTCTGCAGTTTTTGCAATTTTATCTATAAATTTATTAATTTGATATCTTGTTGATATTTCAGTTTTATCAATTGCACTTTCAAATCCTTTTTCTTCTAATACTTTTTTTGTTCTAAAAACATAAAATTTTTCTCCTATTGATGCATTAATAATTCCTTCACAAATATCTTCATATAAATGATATATTAAAATATAAGCTCCTTTATATTTTTGTAAATAATAATATAATAATTTATACATTCCTATTCTTAATATTAAACTATTTGGTCTATTATTTAATATTTTTTTGAACATTGATTCTACTTTTAATAAAAGTGAATATTCTTTCTTTTGTTCATTCCAAAAACTATCATCTTCATTAATAGAAAATTCATTAAATTTAATAAATTTCATCATTTCTTCTCTTTTAATATTTCTATCTTTAATAGAATGTAAAATTAAATGTAATTGTAAATATAAAGTATTATCAGAACATTTCATAGTTTGTTCTTTTAAACTTATTTTTTTAAATGATTTAGTAATAGATAAAACTGCAAAAACTCCTACAATTGAAGTAACAATAAATCCACCAAATAAACCATAAACATTTTTTTTTTTAAAAATTGAGCCAATTAATAAAAAAAAACAAGAAACAAAAAAAACTAAACTTGCATTTAAATAAAAAGTTCTTTCAATTTCATCTGAATTAATATAATGTTCTTCAATTAAAAAAAATAAAAAAATAAAGAAACTACCAATAACAAGTATATAACAGTATAATTTTCTTAAATCTTTAACTTCTAATATAGCATTAAAAGTAGAAAAAGTAGTTCTTGAAAAAAATAAAGCTTGTAATGGATTAATTATAACATGTCTTATTGTTGCAACAGATCTATTTTCATTTTTTGCAAAAGAAAGACAAACAGAAGAAAAAGTTATTATAATTAATAAAATTACATTAACAATACTTAATGCCATATAAATAATATGTTTTCCTTTATAACATTTAAATCCATTATCTAATAATGAATTATCTTCATCACAAATTATTATTCCTAAATTAATTTCTATTTAAAAAATAAAATTTAATTTATATTTTATATTATACCTAATATTGGAGTATAAAATAATCTTGGTAAAAGAAAAAAAAACATTCTGAAAAAAACAGTAACTTGAGAATCTATTTTTTTTTCATGATATGTCATTATAACAATATAAATATAAAATCCTGCAATTATAAAAAAAACTGCATAAATTAATATTAAAACAATATTCAATAAATTAAATTGTGATTCAACATAATAAATAATTCTAAAATATTTTGTAAATGAAGAAACTCTATCATAAATTTTTGTATTTCCCCATTCATTTTTAAACTATTATATTAAATTTTATGATTACTTTTCTTGAAAATGAAAAAGAAAATAATTGTGCAATATCTAAAACTGCTAAAACTAAAGAAAATAAAGGCGATGTATCAAAATTAGAAAATATTTCATAATAAACAATAAAATAAGCTTGTTCTAATTTATTCAAACAATTATTATTAGTCATTTTATTTAATTTAGATTTTTATATTTTTAATATAAATTTTAAATTGATTAAAAAAAAAAAAAAACAAATTAAAAAAAAATGCAACAACCAGAAAATATATTACAAGAAGACTACATAGATTCAAATATAAAAGACAAAATTTTAGAAGAAAACAAAATAAAAAGAACATACTTTAAACCAAATAAAAAATTAGGAGATCCATTTTTTAAAAACTCAAAAGTGGGATCATGTTCTCATGTATTAGTTTCAAATGGTCAAACATTAGCAATTTCATTTGCAGTAAAAAATCGTCGTGGACGTGGTTTAAATCACTTTAAAAAAGTACCAGAAAAATTATCAGTAAGTAAATCAACATATATGAATGATTATCATTTATATCCAAATATACATGCTGGAATGGGAAAAAAACCATTAATGCCTTATAGTCCTGATTCTTCTAGAAGTAGATTACCTCTTAATGGTATTGTTAGTGGTGCTGCTGCTAATAGAAGTTATTTAGAACTTGGAGATAAAGGAATTATTAATAGGAATCAATGGGGTAGTACTAATAGACTTTCTTATCTTTGGCCTAGAATTGTTCCTATTAGTAATAGTGGGATTTGTGCTGATATGGCTAAGGCTGCTCATATGAGGATGAATTCTATTAGTTAAAAAATAGGTTTTTTTTTTTTTTTGGATTTCTTTTATTTTTTATTATTATTTTTTTTTTTTTGGTAATTTTTGTGTTTATGAATAAATATAAAATTTGAAATTCTATTTTTTTAGTTTTTTTTTTTGGTTAATTTAGGAATTTATTTAATGTGAAAATGAGAATAAAATATTAATTATTATATAATATTTTATAATGTTTAATATTTTAATTTAATTTATTTTTTATTAATATTTCATAATTATATATTTTTAAATAAAATAAATCCAATAATTCAAGTACTGATATAAAAATATTTTATTAAAACCAAATATTTAATCAAATTACTTCTTTTATTATTTACATTTTCTTACTTTTATTATTATTAATTTTTTTCTTTGAACATAATCTTGAACAATTTTTCAAAGTAAAAAACAAAAAAACAATACCAATTCCAAAAATAACATAATTATTAACAATTTTAAAAACATTTAAAATACCTTTTAAAACAAGAAATTTAATCCCTCCAACAGAATTAGAATTTTCTTTATTATTAGTTTTTTTATTTTTATCTTTTAAATATTTTTCTTGATTAGTTTAATACCATTTAAAACTTTTTGAAATTTAATCATTTTTTCTTTTCTATCATTTGAATCTGGAAAATTTTTAATGAAATTTTTTCCATTAGCCAATCCTTCAAAAATAGTATTTTTAAAATCATGATTATCATTTTTAATTAAATCA
>JAJMZS010000353.1:0-59139 GCA_023807205.1 Isotricha prostoma | reverse complement strand
ATCCCCAATCCCCAAATAAAAATAAAAAGTTGTATTATTCTTTTATAAAAATATTATTATATAATAATTTAAAAACATTTTTTTTATTATTATAAATTAATTTATTTCATATTATAAAAATTGAATTTTAAATCTTTTAAATTTAGTTTTTTTATGAAAATAAATAGTATTAATTCCTATAAAAATTTCAAAAATATTAAAAAAGAGTTATTAAATTAAAAGAAAAATTATATTTTTTAAATGTAATGTTTTTTTTATGTTGAATAATACTATTTTATTCATATTATCACTTTTTCATTTTATTGATTATTACTTTATATTGTTAATTTTACTAAGATTAAATTATTAAAAAATTTAAACTTAAATATAAGTTTTTAATTTTATAACAATTAATTTTTACAATCACCAAAAAATTAAACATATTGAAAAAACAAAAGAAAATTCCAACAAATTTAAAAATTTATTAAATTGTTTCATATATTTATATTCATTATTTTATATTTATGATTTAAATATTTTAATAATTTGATTATTTTAACAATTCCTTTAAATGATTATATATTTAAATCTTATAAAAAATAATAACTAATATCCATGAATTATTATCCAACAAATAAAAATATAAAATAAATTATTTATTTATAAATTTAAAATAGAATAAAAAATTTAAAATGAAACGTAATACTACAATATCTGGTACAGTAAATTCAATTCCATCACAAATGGATGATAATGAAGACGATGATGAAATTGAAATAATTCAACAACAACCAATAATAAAAAAAAATATTTCAAAAAAGCAAAAAATAAAAAAAAAGCCTGGAATAATAACAACAACTTCAATTCCAGCATATAAAATTTTAAAAGATGAAGAAAAAGAATTTGTTGAATTTGTATTAGGAGATTTTCATGATTTTCATAAATTATCAGATTTAAGTATTTTTACAAAAATGACTTCATTAACTTTATTAAATGAGTCAATAACAAATATTGAAAATATTATTCAAAATATTCCTAATAAAGAAGCAATGATATATTTATGTTTAAATGAAAATCAAATTACAAATATGAAAAATATTGAATTACTTATTAATTTAGAAGAATTACATTTAAATTTTAATTCAATTGAAAAAATTGAATTTGAAATTTCTGAAATGAAAAAATTAAAAAAATTATGGATTTGTGAAAATAAAATTAAAAAATTAGAAAATTTACCTGAATGTATTGAAAATTTATGGATTGCAAATAATTTAATAGAAAAAATTCCAAATGATTTTGATAAATATAATGAAATTAATTTTTTAAATATTGCAGGGAATTGTATTATTGATTTAAAAGATATTTATATTCTTGAAAAATTACCTGAATTAAAAAAATTATATTTAGGTGATATTAATTTTGGTGAAAATCCAATTTGTCAATATAATAATTATCGTTCTTTATTAATTCATATTTTTTCTAAATTGGAAATATTAGATCAAATTATTATTTCTCCAGAAGAAAGAAAAGAAGTTGATAGTTTATTTATTAAAAGAAATATTTTTTGTAAAAATAAAATAAGACAAAATCACAAAATTACTAAAATGATATTTCAAATAATGAAAACACATAAATTATTTATAACAAATATGAAATTACAACAAGCTAATTATTTCAGTCAAAAAAAAGAAATGTTAAATTATGCAAAATATGAAAAAGAAGTTTTAAATTCAATAAATGATACATCAATAGAAGAAATATATAAAGAAATTGAAGATTTAGAAGAAAAAAAAAATAAATGTTTAAAAGTTATTGAAATAATAAATGAAAGATTTAAAATAATTAAACAATATATTTCAGAATTAAATGATTTAAATATTGTAATTAATTTTTATGAACTTGAATCAAATTCTAATTTTAAAATTGAACCTGGTATTATTGGACATAAATGGGTTAAAACTTGTATTGATTTAATGAAAATGAAAATAATAAAAGATTTTTATAATAATAATAATATTGAAGATATTCAATTTAAAAAAATATTTAAAATTACAAATAAAAAATCTAAAATTATATTTGATTCAATGTATGATAATTTAATTGATTTAAATGGAAAATTTGGTGATGAAAGGAAATTTTTTGATTTTTATTTTTTAATATTACCAAAAGAAAAAAGAGATTATAGAAATATGTTTAATTTATTTTTTGAACAATCAGAAGAAGAAAAAGAATTATATATAACAGATAATTTTTCATATATTGATCAATTAGAAATTAAAAATGGAGAAAATTTAGAAAATAGATTTTGTATAATATGTAAATGTATAAATTTCGAATCTTTAATAGAAGAACAAAAAAGAAATAATGACTTTAGTGACTTAAATGACATAATAAATTCATTAAATAATATGAGTGGATATAAAGGAATTTCAAAAATAATATTAACTAATAATAATATTGGGTTTTATTATTATAAAATGAAAGGAATTGTTGAACCTGAATATGTTATTGAATATGATTATATTAAAAAAAAAGATGATAATAATGATTTTATGAATGATCAAATTATTATTTCTTCTTATAAACAAAAAATAGAAATTGTTGATGATTATGAAAATCTTCTTAATACTTGTTCTAAAGATTTATTTTTAAATAAATTTTCACAACATTTTTATAATAAGGAATTAATTAATAAATATTATTTAAGTAAATTTGCAGAATTTAATGAGTTAGATAGTAATTTATTATTCTTTGCAAAAAATTCAATTTTAGAATTCTTTAATCAATCTTTTAAATATCAAAATTATCAAGAATTTTGTGATGATGTTGATAAAATAAATGAAAAATTAAATGAAATAACTAAATTTAATTTTACTAAAATTTTCAAAAATTCTTATATGAATGAAAAAGATAAAATTCAAATAAATCAAGTAAAATCAATTAATTTATTTAATTGTAGATATAAAAATGAAGATTTAAATGATTTAATAAAGAAAATAAAGGAAGAAAGTTCAACAAATGAAAAAGTAGAAGAATTTAGAAATAATATAGAAGAACTTATTTTATCTAAAAATAATATTGATACAATTAATTTAGGATATTTATGTGAAAATTTACCAAATTTAAAAAAAATTAATTTATCTCATAATAATATAAAAAAAATAACATATGAACCAAAAGAAGTTCAAAATAAAATAGAAGAAATTAACATTTCTTTTAATAGTATAACTGATTTTACAAATATAATAAATATTTTAAATTCTTGTAATAATTTGTCAATTTTAAAATTTTATGCAAATCCAATTGATAAATTTTATCAAAATATTTTAGACAATCTAACAAATGATAAAATTAATGAAGAAATAAAACAAAAATTATTAGATTATTATGAAGAATATACAAAACAAATAAAAAATCAACTTTCAATGATTTCTGTAAACTCAGAAAATAAAATAAATAGTGAAAATAAAAATTTTGATTATATATATGATTGTTATAGCTTCAGTGATAAATATCATTCATTTTCAGATAATCCTTATTTTAAAGAAAAAATTCATAAAGAAAGTGGTTATAAAACAGTAATATTATCAAAAAGAAAATTAACATTAATTCCAAATATAGAAGGAAAAAATGATACTCAAGTTTTATATATTAATTTAAATAAAATCCCAAAAATAACAAATTTACAACAATTTTCAAATTTAATAGAATTATATATTCAAAATAATAAAATAGAAAGATTAGAAAATTTACCAAAAAATTTAAAAAAATTAGATATAAGTAATAACAAATTATTAAATTTAATTGGAATATCCCAATGTCCAAATTTAGAATGGTTAAATATAGAAAATAATACAATTCAAAGTATATCACAAATAATTCAATTACAAAAATTAATTCAATTTTACAGTGCAGGAAATTTTATAAATAATTTTAAAGAATGTAAACAATTAGGTCAATTAAAAAATTTAGAAATTTTAGATATTTCTGGAAATGATGTTTGTAGACTTAATAGAGATATAAGAATAACAATGATTTATTATTGTTTAAAATTAAAAAATTTTAATAGAATTAATGTTGATTCATCAGAAAGATTAAAGGCAAAAGAATATTTTAACGGAAAATTAACTCCTGAATTATTAGAAAAAAGATTAGGTGTTGGTTTTAATTCAAAAACTTTAATAGAATTAGATTTATCTTCTTTAAAATTAAAAGATGAAGTTGGTTTATTTTCAAATGATAATTATCCTAAATTAACAAAGTTAAATTTATCTAGAAATATATTTAAAACTTTTAATATTTTTGGTTATCTTCCAAGTTTAATTGAATTAAATTTAAATTTTAATTTATTTATTGATATTTTACCACCAAAAGAAAAGATTATAAATGGAAAAGGAATTTTTGGTTTAGTTAATTTAGAATCTTTAGAAATGTCAAGTAATCAAATTGTAAATTTAAATGGAATTCAATTTTTTCAAAATTTAAAAATATTAGTTTTAAGAGAAAATTCAATATCAAGAATAGATCAAATTACAAAAATGAATTCTTTAACATTTTTAGATGTATCATTTAATAAAATTAGAAATTTAGAAAAAACTGGAATTGGAATTTTACCTTCTTTACAAATATTTTTAAGTGATAATAATTATTTAAAAAATATAAATATATTCACTAAATTTATTTCAGTTCAAACTTTATCTTTTGAAAATAATAAAATTCAAGATTTTGCTTCATTTGAAAGATTAAATTTATTAGAAAATTTAAAAGATTTTTCAATTATAAATAATCCAGTAACCAAAAATTTAAATTATAGAAATAATGTAATTAAATTATTTCCAGGTTTAATTAAATTAGATGGAGGAGAAATAACAAATGAAGAAAGAGAAATGATAATGATGGATATGCAAATGGGAGATGATTTTCAAGTTGAAGATATTTATAATAATTTTTATCCAAATGATGTAAATTATAATAAAATGTTAAATAATAATTATTATAATATTCAAAAAATACCAGATAAAGGAATAAAAAAAGTCAATTTTGTTCAAATTGGTTTAGTTACTCCAAATTATGTTAATCCAAATATTAAAAATTTAATGATTTCTCCTCCTAAAAAACCAATTAATCTTCCTCAAATTAAACAAAATTTGAATAATAAAATTATTACAACTGATCCAAGAATGAAAGTTTATTTTACTGGAGTAAAAAATCCTATTAATCAAATTAATCCAATTAATCCAATTAATAAAAATTATAATTATTCTAATAATTATACAAATAACAATATTAGTTATAATCAAAATAAAAATTTTAATAATAATTTTCCTAGTAAAGATGTTTATGGATATATTACTAAATCTTTGGCTAATGAAATTGATACTAAATTTATTCAACAATATACAGGAAATAATATTAAAGGAAAAGGATATAAATAATAGTTATAAAGAAATATTTTAAATTTGATTTTTTTAATACTTTATATTAAATATATTAAAAATAAAAAAATATTATAAATGTATAAATTTAAAAATATATATAATATAAATTTAAAAAAAATATATATTTTTAAATAACTTCTAATCAATAAAAAAATAAAAAATTAAAAAAAATATTTTTAATAAACAACTGTTATAAAATAAAAAATATAAAATAATAAAATGGGAGACAATAGTATAGAATTTGTATTAAACAAAATGATAAATCAAATGAGATACAATCGTCAAATTTACAGTTTAAACGAACTTTTATCAACAATATACACTCAAGATTTTTCAGGATCAAAGACAATTTCAGTATCAGGATTAGATACTTTTCTTTCTGAATTTGGAATCTTTTTAACAAAAAATGAACAATCAACTTTAATAAAACAAATAAAAAAAGATGAAGATTCAGTTTCAGTATCAAAATTTGCAGAACTTTTTAAAATTGACCCCCCACCTTTATTAGTAAATAAATGTAAAGAAGTATTTGCAAAATTAAATAAAAATGGAGTAATTGAAATTAATGATGTATGGAAATATGTTAATTGTAAAAAATTACCTTTAGTTTCTATTTTTGGAAGAAAAGTTGATTATGCTAAAAGTAAATTAGAAGCTGGAATTAATTTTGCTGCTGTTGGGGGATTAAAAATTAATGAAAAGGAATTTATTAATTTACATAGAGATATGTATGCGTTACTTCCACCTGATAATGCAAAATATTTTGTTTCTGTTATTCCTGAAATTTGGGGTGTTAACTAAAGATATTTTTTTAATAAGTTTTATTAATACTTAAATTAATTTAATGAGTATTATGATTTTTAAAATTGTTTTTTTTATTATTATTTTATTTTTTTTATGTTTAATATGTTCGATAAATTGATTTTTAGAATGCTTTTTTTTTATTTTTTTGTATTTTTATTATTTTTAATTACTGTTGTTCAATTTTTTCCAAAGCAAAATTAAAATTAATTAATAAATCAACTTTTTTTTCATTTTTTTATTTAATAAAATTTATTTAATTAATTATAAACAATTAAAATTTTATTGTTTATTTTTTTATAACATACAACAACTTAAAAATTTATAATGATATATATAACACTAAAAATATATATATATTATTACAAAAAAAATATATTTCAACATAAAATTATTCACTCATAAATAAAGATAAATTATCTTCATATTTTTGATATAAATTATCATCAATATATAAATCATAATTTAAAATCTCATATGTTTTATTTTCAATTTGATTTAAATTTTCCAAATCAATTCCTCCAACTTTAGCAAAAAAAGCATTAGAATTAATATCATCTTCATTATATTTCATAGATATCATAATACAAATTAAGACTAATTTATAAACATTAACTTTTGTAATAAATATTTTTTCTTTTTCACATATTTTATCAATATAAATTAATGCTGAAATTAAAGACTGTGGTTCAGGTTTTGAATATTTAACAATTCTTTTAATATAATTATCAATACTCATATTAGGAATTTTTTTTATATCAAAAATAGTTTCTTTTTCGACAAAATCTAAATTTAACACATTCTTACTTTTAAAAAACAATAATTTTTCAAAAATTAAACTTATTGATTTAGAAAGATTAAAAATTACATTTTGATAACTTTGTTTATTATATAAATCAATATTAATATCTAGAATTATTTATAGACATATTTTATAATTTAATTTATCAATTTATTTTAATTTTTATTTTAATATAAGTTATTATTTAATAATTTATTATAATTAAATTTCATCACCAGGTAAAATTCTTTGACATTCAACAAAAAATTCATGACATATTTTACATTTACCACCACTTGCCATTTTCATTGAACATTTTTTACATAAATATGCATGTCTACATGGCATTACTCTATAACAAATTGGGTTTTTTTTACATACTTTACATATATTGTCTTCTTCTTCCTTTTTTTCTTCTTTTTTTTCACCTTCCATTATTTTTATATTTGTTTGTTTTTTTTAATTTATCAATTTTAATTTTTTATTTATTAATTTTATTTTAATTATTTAAAAAATGTTTTTATTTCAAAATTTTTTTTTAATTAAAATTATTTTTATTATAAATTATTTTTCAATTTTAATATTCAAAATTTAGAAAAAATTTTTAACTATAATCTTAATTATTAAAAAATAATAATTAAGTCAATGAACTATCCACCAAATCTTTTAAATTCACCGAACTTTAAAAAAATAATATATAATATGGAAAATACTTCTCATAATAATTCAAATTATAATAATGAAATAGAATTTCATCAAAACTTGGCAAAGAAATTATTAAAATATAATAATTCATCAAAAAATCTTCAATTATCAGTTTTTTCTTATCTTCGTTCAAAGTCAACAATGGAATTAATAAAAATATGTTCATTAAATTCAAAATGGTTCATTGATATTGTACATCAATTAATATTATTTTCAAAATTAGACTCTCAATTATTAAAATTTTTATATGAGAATAAAAAATATAATGAATATGAAGATATAAGTATGTTAATTAATAATGATAATATTAATTATAATAATATTATAAAAGATAAAGAAGAATTTACAAAATTTACTAATTATTTCGAAACAATTGAAAGTAAATTTATTTCACTTTCAAAAAAAATTCCTGAAAGGAAAAATTTTGGAAAAACATTAATACAATCAATAAGATATTTAACTATAAATTCAAATAAAGAAAATTTTAAAAAAGAATATAATAATATTTTAACATTATCATTTGATTTTCTTTCTGATTTCGACAAATTAAAAGAAACATTTTTAAAAATATCAAAAAATGAATGTTTCAAAAATCCTATAATAATAAAAACAATATGTGATTATAATAATAATATAAATGAAAATAATAATAATAAAATAATATATAATTTCGAACTTCCAAAATGGATAATAAATAAGGAATCTTTTACAGTTGATGAATTATTATGTGCTTATTTTGAACAAATAATTTTACTTCATTTTCAATATGATACTTTATATCATACAAAAATTATTCCTTTTCCTTTTGAAAATAAATTAGATGAATTGTTAGAACAATCAAAAAAAATTATAAATTTTATTGAAAATACAAATGAGAAAGATAAATTGTTTTCTGAATTAAATTTTCAATCTATTTATGAAAGTTTTAAAAATGATAATAATATTAATGAAATAATTAATAAAAGAAGAGAAAATGATAAATGTTTTAGTTTTTATTATGAAAATAATAATAGATTTAGAGAAAAAATAAAAACAATAATTGAACAAATTGATGTTGCTAAACTATGTTTACAAAAATGTCTTTTTGAAGGTTATAAATTTTTTGTTGAAATGTTATATTTTACTAAAGATAATATTGTTGGAACAATAGAAGATTTTGTCAATAAAAAAATATGTGAACAAATAAATAATTTATTTTGTCAAAAAGTAACTAATGATTTAATTAATGATAATATTGAAGAACAAATAATAGTAAAAAAAAAGAAAAAAAGAAAACATCATAAGAAAAAAAAATTATTGAAAGAAGAAAATGAGAATGAAAATGAAAATGAAAAAACAAAAAATGATTTTATTATAAATAAAATTGAGGATGTTGAATTAAATAACAATAAAAATATAAATAAGGAAATATTAGATTTAAATAATAATAATAAAAAGGACGAAGAAACGAATTATCAACAAATAAATTTAAATGAAATAAAAAATAATATAAATAATATAAATAAAACTGTAATTGAGGAAAATAATTCAATATATAATGAAAATATTATTATAACAATTCCAAAATCAAAAAAAGAAAAAAAGAAAAAACCTTTTTTCTTATATCCTGTTAATAAATCAAAAAAAAATAATGAAATGAAGAATAATATTGAAAAAAATAAAAATGATAAATTAGAAAATAAATTTGAAAATGATAATTTAAATTATAATAAAAATGAGATTATTCAATCCCAAATTTTTAGTCCTAAAAAAAAATCATTTACTAAAAATTTACAAATAGAGAATAATAATATATCTCAAAATCTTAGTTATTCTTCTATTTCTCCAAAAAAGAAAAAATATAATTCAAATTATAATTCACCAAATCAAAATAAACAAAACATATATACATTTAAATCTCATCATAATAATAATATGAATACTTTCAAAAAAAATGTTCATAATAATTATAATAAATTTGAACAAATAAATTATCAAAATAGCAATTCTTATCAAAATATTTTTAGTCCTTATAAATTAATTTCAAATTCTATTTGTCAATTAACTAAAGAAATTGAAGAAAATACAAAATCTGTAAATTATAATAAAGAAATCCTTTTAAAATATAGAATACAATATATAGAAAAATTAATATCAATAATAACCTCAATTTTAAATAATAATAAAATCAATTTTTCAATTGAAAAATATGGTTCATTTGTTTCTGGTTTATCAATTGAAAATTCAGATATTGATTTAATGATTAAAATATATTATAATGAAAATAGTAATAATAATAATAATATTAATATTAATAATGTAATATCAATTTTAATGAAAGAATTTAATAATGAAGAAAATAAAAATTTTTTTACTAAAATAAATCCAATTTATACTGCAAGTGTTCCAGTAATTAAATTAGAAACTGATATATATGATTCAATAAAAGATGAAAATATTAAAAATTATTTTATTAATAATTACAAATATGATTTAGAAGAAATTAAAAAATTAAAATTTGATATTACATTTTTTGAAATTAATGAAAAAGATAAAAATATAAAATTACCATCTGAACAAATTTTAGAATTTATCAAAGAAAATATAAATTTATATCCATGTATAATTGATATAATTTATATAATGAAAAGATATATTCAAGCACAAGAATTAAATTTAAGTTATAAAGGTGGAATATCATCATATTCATTATTTTTACTTATTTTATCATTTATTAAAGCAAATAAAGATAATTTAAAAGTTCCAATTGGTATTTTATTAATAGAATTTATAAACTTTTATTCAAATTTTGATTTTGGAAATTATATAATTAATCCTAAAAAAGAAGAAAAAAATGAAATATATGAATTTTTATCCAAAGAAAATGATAATTATATATTATATATTAAAGATCCTTTTTCTGGATTAAATGTTTCTAAAAGTTCTTTTAAAATAAGAGAAATTCAATTTGCTTTTTTCAAAGCATCTAATTATATTATTGATAATTTATATATATATAGTAATAAACATCTTGATAAAAATATAATTTCAAATTCAAAAGATAATTTTTTGAATGGATTAATAATTAAATAAGATAAGATGTTATTTATATTTTATAAATTTACATAACTAAAATCTAATATATAAAATTATTTATTATAAATGTGCAATTAATATTCATTTAATAATTAAAATTATTTTTCCTCATTAAAATAATAATTTAAAAATAAAAAAAAATGAATAACTTATTTTTTGGAAATATAGAACAAAATGATTTTTTTCTCGACGAAAGTAAAATATCACAAAAATCAAAATGTTCAGGAGAAAGAGAATATAATGAGTAAAAATAAATATAATTAAATATAGATTAAATCATTTAATTGAAGGTGCTTTACAAAAAAATGGTAATATTTCAGAATTAAGTATGTCTAAAGGAGATGGATCAATTTCTTTAATAAGTAATCAAGAAATTTGGAAAGATAATAAATATGATTCTAATTTTTTTGAAAATTTTGAAAAATTAAAAACTAGTACAATAAGTAAAATAGAACCAAAAAAAGTAACAAAAAAAAAAGTATCTAAATTAGAAGATTTTGATGATGATGATATTGATGAACATGTTACTTCTGTTAAAAATTCTCAAGTAAAACAAATTTCAGAATCTAGTGATATTAGAAATAATAATTTAAGTCAATTTATGTTAAAAAATAATAATCCTCAAAATCAATTTATAAAAAGTAATAATAAGAATGAAATAAATAATAATAATAAAATTGTTAATAATAATAATAATATTAATAATAATTTAAATAATAATATCAATATTAATAATACTAATATTAAAAATATTAATGTTAACAGCAATAATAATAATATGATTAATAATATAAATGGTAAATTTAATCAAAATTATCAAAGTATTAATAATCAAAATCATCAAAATTTAAACAATCAAAATTATAATATAAAAAATCAAAATTACCTAAATTTAAATACTCAAAATCAAAATTATCAAAATATCAATAACCAAAATCAAAATAGTCAAAATCTAAATAATCAAAATCAAAATTATCAAAATATAAATAATCAAAATCAAAATTATCAAAATATAAATAATCAAAATAATCAAAATTTAATAAATCAAAATCCAAATTACCAAAATTTAAATAACCAAAATCAAAATTACCAAAATAAAAAAAACCTAAATTATAAAAGAATAAATTCAATAAATAATCAAGATCAAAATATAAACATTCAATCTAATTATCAATATATTCAAAATTTAAACATTCAAAATCAACAAAATAACATTCAACAAATTCAAAATCCTCAAAATTTAATAATAAAAAACCCAAATTTTAATTATGCAATCCAATCTCAAATTTATAGACAAAATCCTCAATTAATAAATTCAAACATTCCTCAAAATATATATAACAATAATAGAATAATGCCAAATTTTAATCCAATGAATATAATAAAAAATCAAAATCAATTAAATGACAAAAAAATAAAAATAGAAGATATAATAATAGGAAAAGAAAAACGAACAACATTAATGTTAAGAAATATACCAAATAAATATACTTTAAATAATGTTGTAGAGGAAATTGATAGAAGTTTTTGGGGTAAATATGATTATATTAATTTACCAATTGATTATGAAAGAAAATTAAATTTAGGATACGCTTTTATTAATTTTGTTGATCCAATGCATATTATTTTATTTTATGAAAATTATCATTTAAAAAAATGGAGTAAATATAAAAGTGATAAAAAAATGGATATGACTTATGCAGATAAACAAGGAAAAAAAGATATTAATTGTAAAGATGATCAAACTTATTTTGCTATTGAAGATAAAAGATTTGTTTTTAATTCATTACAACCTAAAATTGAAATTCCTGTTAGTTATTTAAATTTTTTTCGAAAAATTTATCCTAATAGTGTTTGTGTTATAGAAGATAAAAATGGATTTTATAATGATAAATATTTTGTTGTTAAACATTTAGGTAAAAAATAATTTTTTTTTATTTTGTGATTTTTTATTCTTTTTTTTTTATTTTCTTGTATATAAGTTTTGTTGGTAAGAAATTAATAATTTTGATGTTAAATAAATAATTTATTAAAGTTGAAGGATATTTTTTTTTATTTGTATAATTTATTTAGGATAATAACAAATTTTAAATTATTCTAATTTATATGTTAAATTAGAATTTATTAATATTTATATAAAAGATAAACAAAAATAAATTTAAAAATAATTTAAGAATATTGATATAATTAAAAAAAGTAAATTTATTTTTATATAAATTCTTTAAGAGTTTAAATAATACCTTAATAATTAAAAAAATAAAGAAAAAAAATGAGATTTTATTTTAAAACAACATTTATTATTGCTCTTGATTTTTACTTTCTTCATTTTTTTTCTCTTCATTTTTACTTTCTTCATTTTTACTTTCTTCATTTTTATTCTCTTCTATTTTACTTTCTTCTTTTTTATTTTCTTCTTTTTTATCATTTTCATTTAAATTATCATTAATTAAATTATCAAGTTCATTTTTATCTTCTTCAGGATTATATGCATTTATATCAATTTCTCCAGTGACTCCAGTATTATTATAAATTGCTTCAACTAAACTTTTTTCAATTTGATATTTTATTGAAAATTTATCAATTACTTTTTTAATAACATCTTTTTCAATTTTAAATTCAACCATATTATTTACATAAGATAATAATTGAGAAAAGCCAGCATTAGATATAATATTTTTTTTTTCTTTTTCATCAAAATTACTTTTATTCTTTTTACTAATTCTAATATTTTTTTCTATTTCTTTTTTAGTCATTAAATCAATTATTCCATTCCAAAATTCAATTGATTTTAACCATTTATTATCTTCAATTGATTCAACTAAATAAACTTTTTTATTTTTATCATTTTTATCATCAATATAATAAGTTTGTGCTAAAATTATACAATTTTTTCCTGATTCATAATCTTTTTCTTTTTCAGCAATTTCTAAAATTAATTTTAAAACTTCTTTTAAATTATCTATTATTTCTTCTTTTCTTGCATATCTTCCTTGAGTTCTTTGTTTACTTAAATTTAATAAGAAAAAATCTCTAAATTTTTTTTCTTTTAATAATTCTAATAATTTTTCTTGTTCATTAAATTTAACATTTGTTTTAAAAAAATTAATAGTCATTTTTCTTAATTCATTTTTTTTATCTTCAAATTCTTGATTAAAATCAGGAAAAATTCCAGTAAAATTCTGTTTCATTTCTCTCATTACATAATATTTAAAATCTTCTGATTCTTTTGTATCATTTGATTTTGTTATTGGATCATATGGATTAAATATTATTTCTTCATCTGGTTTTATATTTACTTTATTTTTTTCTACAAATTGATTAATATCACTTTTAATATTTATTTTTTTTATATTATCTTCAAATTCAATTATATTATAAATTATCTTTTGTAAATCTTTTTTTAATTCTGCTAAATATAACATTAAAAGTAATTTTATTTCTTCACCATTTTTATTATCTCTTTCTTGATAAAATTGAAGAATATTATTTTGTTTATTATTAAAATCAATTCTTAATTTATTTGCATTTTGAATTTCTAATATATATTTATTTTCATAATTTTTTGCTTCATTAATTAAATCATTTTTCTTTTGTTCTAATTTATTTAAAGTTTCAATATTTGCTTGAGTAACATCAATTTCTTTAGATTTAATAACTGCTCTTATTTGATTTTCTGCAGCAGATGCAGAATTATAAAAAATTTTTTTTGCCTTTTCAACTGAATTTTTAGCAGAATTATAATTATTTAAAGTTTTTTTTAAAATATTATATTTTTCTTTTTCTTCATAATAAATTGGATCTAATAAAGAATCTAATTTTTTAATTATATAATTTGGAATAGATTTTTCTAAATCATCAAATGCTTCTGATTGTTTTAATATATTAAGTAATAAAGATTGATATGCTTCATATTGAGTTGATTTATTATCATCTGATAATTGATATTTTGTTTTTATTATATTATTGTTTGATTTTGCAAAATCACTACAATTTGATTTATATTTATTAAATATTGTTTTTAAATTTGTTAAATAATTATATTGACGTCTATATCTCTCATGAAGTTGTTCAAAACGATTCCATAAGTTTTCTTCATATTTTAATAAGGGAATTTCTTCTGATGTTTCTGTGTTTGAATTATTTGTGTTATCCATTTATATTATTATTTAATTTTTTTTTTAAATTATTTTATTTTTGACTGATAAAATATTAATATTATTATTTTAAATATAAAAATAATAATATTTAACTTTATTTCAAAAGAGAGATAAAAAAAGAGTCTTGATTATTGTTAATATTTAGACATTAAATTAACTTTCAATTTTAAAGCTAAATATGCAAAATTTGTACAAAATTATATAATTGTTTTAAAGGAGAAAAAGTATCTATCAATAATTTCAATTATGGAAAGAATTTGATTGGTTAAAATAATAGTACAAAGAGATTTATATTATTCTGAAAAAAGAACTAATTTATTAACTATATTTTGATAATTAACTATTTTTATTTATTAAATAATATCTAATCCAAAAAATTTCTAAATTATTTAATAAATATTATTGTTTAAAAATATATTATAATTCTTTTTTTTACAGTAATTAAAAATATTTATAATTTAATATAAGTTTTTTTAAATTTAATTAAAATATTAAAAATAAATATCTACATTATTATATTTATAAACCTTTTCTAAATGATTATTTAATTTTCTAATTCTATTTTCATATATATCAACTTCCTTAATATCTTTCATTTCTATATCACTATCAGACGTTTTTTCATTTTTTGAATCTTCCTCTTCTTTAGGTAACTTTGGATTTTCCCCATTTATATTTTGAGAAACATCTAATATTTCTAAATTTGTATTCTCACATAATTTTTCAAAAATTTCGATGTGTTTTTCAGAAATAGTTTCTTTTTTAATTGGATTTACGCTTAAATCTAAATTTACTAATTGATTATCTAAAGTATTTTCTTTTTTATTATTTAAATTATTTTCTTTAAAAGAATTTATTGTAGTTAAACATATTATTTTAAGTATTGTTTCAAAATCAGTAAAATTATTTTTGTAAAAAGAAACAACATTTAAATTTCCTGAAATTATTAATTGAGAAATTTCATTAAAATATGAGTCATTTAAATTACAATTATACATATATAATTCTTCTATTGATTTATTTCTACACATACTTTTTAAAAATTTTCTACCCATTATATTATTAAAATTACAATTATTTACTGTTAAAATTTTAATACTACAATTACTATTTTGAACAATTTGACATAAGATTCTAATACTAATTTCATCCATTAATGTTTTTGATAAATATAATTTAGTTATATTAAATTGATTTTTAATTGATTCTAAAACATATTTTAATCCATGACCAATTTTACATTTATTTAAATTTAATATTGATAATTTAGGGAATTTTAGTAAAATTTGTCCAATTTCTATTCCAGAAGTTTCATCTATTTTAATATTATTATTTAAATTAAATTCAATTACAGAATGATTATTATCAGTTAATCCCAAATTAAAAAATTTTAAATGATCTGTTGTAATATTCATTTGACCAATATTTACACAATTTATATTTTGATTGAATAATAAATTTTTTGCAGTCTCATATAATCCAATTTCACCAAATTTATTTTGATTAAAAATAATCTCTTTAATTCTTTTATCATATTTCATAACAGAAGCCATTACAAAAGATGAATCAAATTCTAAAAAAGCTTGTGAAATATCATATTTAAAAGGAACATTTTTTAAAGAAATTTGAGTTGAATTTCTAATTTCAAATACAGTAAATAATATATAATATAAATAATTAAAGGCTGATTTTGGATTATAATATAAAATTCTAATTTGATTAAAGAAATATTGATATAAATCATTTGTTATATATTTATAATGTTCTTTATAAATGTATTTTAATTTATTAAATTTTATTTTAATTCCAATGTAAATCAACGGTGCAATTTTATTTTCAATTGGATTAATTTCATTTATTACTTTCATAAGATTTTTTATATTATCATCAAAATTATCAAAAAAATTTTTAATTATTTCATTTCTTTCTTTACCTAATTTATTAAATAATTGTTTATAATTTTCATTTATTGGAATTATTTGCTTATGTTCATCAACAAATTCACATTTTTCTTCATTAAATGTATTTTCTTTTATTTCATTTATAAAATCCTTAAACGGTTGAATTAAAATATCATTTATAAATGTAGTTTTCTCAAGACTTTCAAATGTTTTTCCTCTTTTCATTTTGTTAAAATTATCATATAAATAAATATTTATGGTATGACCAGGTTCAACAAAAAATAAAAAAGATAGGGCATTTATTATACAAAATTCTAATAAATCAGGAAAATATTCTCCTTTTTTTGTAATATTTTTTAAATAATCTGATATATATTGATAAAATTCTATTGAAAATTTTGGTTCTTTTTCAATTTTTGAAATTATACTTTTCATATTTTCCATATTGTTCTGAGATAATTCTAATAATATTTTTTCATTCTTAATTTTAGTTTTGTCTGGATTTGATAAATAATTAATAAGTCTTTCTTTATCATAAAGAGTATTAACAATTAAAAAAATGATATATAATAAATACATATTATCAATAATGGAATCAGGAAATTTGCTATAATTTTCAAAAAATTTTTTCAAGAAAACTTGCTCCGCTTGATCCATTTAAAAAAAATAGTTAATAAAAATATAAAAAGCATTAATATATTAGAAAAAATGACGAGATTATTTAAAGCCTTACTTACTTTTAAATATTTTTTAGTTATTGTTTGAAAAAAAATAGATCGTCATCAAAATAAATTAAATTAGAAGAAAATAAACATATATAAAAGAGTCAATTCCTTAAAAGCTATTTTTAAAATTAATTTTTAACTCTTTTTGAAATACTTTTTTTTTTGATGCTCAAATAATCATAATTTTTTTTTAAAAAAAAAAAAAAATAATTAAAATTTAATTAATTAAAACAGAAACTTAATCCAAAAGAAACCCAAAATAATAATTAAAAAAAAATGTCAAGTATATATCCAACCAATCTTCCAGCATACATATACAACCACGATCCAACAAAGATAGACTACCGTAAATCCTCATATATATACCAAGACAAAAAACGTCAAGGTCTCCTAAAAGAGGAAAAAACATTTAATTTAGGAGAATCTCAATCAACAGAAGATTTTGAACCAGATTTTGTAAAATACGATAAACAAACTCTTCGTTTTTATGGTTATTTCAAAGAAAGTGTAGTAGAAAATGAAATAGAAAATGCTCGTATTCGTCCATTAGTAATTTACTATTATCTCCTTGATGATTCAATTCAAATAAATGAAGTGAAACAAACAAATAGTGGAATTCCCCAAGGACCATTTTTAAAAAAAGGAAAAGTGATAAAAAATGATGGTACTCCAATAACATTTAAAGATTTTCAAATTGGTGAAGACATTACAATTTATTCTAAAATTATTAGAATATATGATGCTGATCAATACACAAGAGATTTTTGTGCTATGAATGGTTTAAGATTAGGAGCAGCTCAAAGTGTTCCTTTAGATTCTTTTACAATGAAACAAAATATGAAACCAATTGGTGTTAAAGATCATGCTATGAAAGATTATTTAGAATATTCAATGGGTGGTGGTAAACCAAAAAATGCAAAACAATTTTTAGAAAATGATAGAAAAGTTTTAAGATATTATGCAACAAATGAAGGATTAAAATATATTATACATTATTATTTAAGTGATGATACTGTTGAAATATTAGAAGTTAATTATAATAATTCAGGTAGAGATCCTTTCCCATTATTTTTAAGAAGAAGTAAATTACCTAGAAAATTTTCTCTTGGTCAACCTGGTGATATTCATGCAAGTGATTTTTATAAAGATTCTGATATAGAACCATTTATGACTCTTTGGGCATTTAATCGTCCATTTAAAATTTTAGGATGTGATGAATATACAAGTGATTATTATTTACAAAATTATAGAAGAAACTTCCCTGTTGGAGGATTTGAAGATCCACCACAAAAGAATAAAGGTAAAATTATTATTCCACCTTATAATGGTTTTGGTTCTGAAGAAGATTCTCTTGGTAATTGTTTAAAATTAATTAATAAACCACCTAAAAAAGATTATTATAAATATATTAATAATGATAAAATTATTTTGAGATATCTTGCTAGATTAAATACTAAAGTCCTTGAAGATGTTGATAGAAGATTTTTAATTTCTTTCTTTTTAAATGATGACTCTATTCAAATTTATGAAATGAATAATAGAAATTCTGGTATTTGGGAAGGTAAATTTTTGGAAAGAGGACAATATAAAAATGTTGAAAATGAAAATAAGAAATTTACTGTTTCTGATTTTGAAGTTGGTAAAAGTATGATGATTAATAAATACTCATTTTATGTTCTTGATGCTGATGAATTTACTAAAAAATGGATGGCTGAAAATATGATTAGGTAAGTTAGTTCTTTTACTTTTTTTGTTTTTTTTTTTTGGGGTTTATTTTTATTTTTTTTGATCTTATGAAATTAAAAATATTGGATTTTTTGTTTTATTTAATTATTTTATTATTTTTTTATCTTTTTTAATAATTATTTTTTATTATTTATTTTTTGGATTGTTTTAGTAATTAATTTTTAATTTTTTTAATAAATAAATTAACTTTAAAAATTAAAATCTATAAAACGACTTTAATCAAAATTTTTTAATCATTTAAATATTTTTCCTTATTATAAACTCTTCTATAAACAGAATTATAATCACCAATAACATATCCATCACTAAAAGGTAAAATAGGTTCAACAAAATTAGGATTATTTTTCTTAGCTAACTTACTTAAATTTTTCCATTTTTGATCCATTTTATTTCTTTCATCCTGTGGTTGAGTAACCCTTAAATTTTTATCATATTTTTTCTTATCTAAATTCTGTAATGAATTATTATAAGCTTGAGGGTCAATTTTTTGTAAAATTTCTTTTAAAGCACTTAAACTTTCTTTAAGCATTTGATGCCAATGATTTTCTGCTAAATAACTAACAACAGGTACTAACATATTAAAAGTAATAGTTTTATATTGTTTAATAATAGAAATAAATGATTCACTTTCAAATAAACACATAGCACGATCTGCAACTTGTAAATGTGAACCAGAAATACATTTAATAACTCTTTTAAATAATTTATTAACTAAAGGTTGTAATTTCTCAGCATCACAAAATTCAAAAATTTCTGGTAATTCTTGTAAAAATAAAGTTTCTTTAACATAATTTGCAAAAGGCCAATATTTTAATAAACCTTCTAATAAAGGAATAGATAAAGTAGAATCTTTAGTTAAAAATAACATTGAACATCTTATTAAATTATCAAAATATAAATTTGAAGTTTGTACTTTATGAAGAGGAATAATAATATTTTTAAAAAAAATAACATGTTCTTCTCTTAATGGAACAGCAAAACCAGAAATAATAGAAGCCATAATATCTAATAATTCAGAAGCACCATTAAATTTATGTATTTCATGAATTAAAAGATGAAAACAATCAGTAATAGCTTTTCTAATCATTTTTCTTCTAGGTACTAATTTAGCATATAATTTATGTAAAATATTTTTTAAAAAATCTCTTTCTTCAATTAAATCACTATCAAATAATTGTAAAAACTCACTAATAAAATTAGAAGTAATAAAAGGTTTAAAAGTTTTAACATCACAAGCTTCATTAATAATTAATTGTAAGAAAATATCATAAATTCCTCTTATATGTTGCCATGAATGATCTGGTTCTTGTTCTTCTTCTTCAATTCCAGTTTCAGATACTCCTAAAGATATATTATTTCTATTTGAATTTGGTAAAGGACGAAAAATATTTTTTTTTATCATATCCATTACATTTTCAATATTTGGTATAAATAATGATGTTACCATTCTTTGATCATATAACATTTGAACTAAATCATTTATTGCTTGTAAACGCTCTTGTTTTTGTTTTTGATCTTTTGTTTCATCTTCCCAATCATATGTTATTTTTGCTAAGTTTAACTTTTTTAAAAATGAAGATTTTATGTCTCCACTGTTTTTCTCTTGAGGTTCTATATAGTTATATTAAAATTTTTATATTTGTTTTTATTTTTTTTTTTACTTTTTTCACCTTTTCTTGATTCGTTTGGACGACGTTTACTCATTTTTTTTTTATATATGGTTTTTTTTTAATTTTTTTTTTTTTTGTAAAAATTAATAAATAATGGATAACTTAATATTAATTTTTTTTTAAAGTTTATTTTTTTTTTATTGTGTTGATTTATATATAAATTTTTTTTAAATCTTATAGTTAAAAAAAAACCATATATTTATATCAAATATTTAGTTTTTCAATATAGCTTTTTTTTTATTCGATTACTTTATTATTTATATTATTCTTATTATTATTTTGTATTTTTTTTTAATCATTTATTTCAATATTTTTATTATTGTTATCAATATTCATTTTTTTTTTAATTTTCTTATTTTCAGGATTATAAATAATAAATTTTTTTTGGTTTGTTTTTTTCATTGATGAAAAATTCTTAAATTCAATATTTAAAGAATTTTTATTTAAATTTACAAAATTAAATCTTTCTGTAAAAATTTCTTTATTAATATTATCTTCAGTTTTTTTGTTTTCATTTGTTTCAAAAATATTTTTACATGAATCATTATTTAAGTTTGTTTCATATGTTTCTTTTATATTATTTAAAGTTGTGACATAATATATTTTATTTAATTCATTTTGACTTTTATTTCTTGTATATTTATTTTTGGGTGAAAAAATATTATTTAAAGAGATATTTATTTCATTATTTAACTCTTTTTTTTTTGAAAATTCAAATTTAATATCTTTTCTTATAAAACTTTTTAAAGGAGAATGAAGTAACATATTTCTATTAATATTTTTTTTATTATTTTCATTATTTCTACTTGGAGAATTAAATAATAATTGATTTTGAGATAGAATTAAAGAATTTGATTTAGTATGAAATTTTTCTTTAGTTTTACTTATTATTTCTGTTGCTATTGTATATTGTGATTTATTAATATAATATTTTATATCATTATTATATAAATTTTCTAATAAACATTTACTATATTGATATATTATTTTACCATAATTATTATTTAGAATGAATAAGATAATATAATCATATGAAGTCATATAATTAATATTATAATCTAGTATTTTTAAACAAGAAATTTCATTTATTATTATTTCTTCATTTTTATACAAACAATATTTTTCTCTATAAATATTCTTTAAATCCTTAAGTTTTAAAATATGAATTTGTTGATTTAAACATTTTATTGCAATTATAAAACAGGAAAAAATTAATAAGTCTAAATTTGATATTAAAACATTATTTCCACAATTATATAATATTATATCATTATATAATAAAGTTTGATAAAAAAGAGCATTTTTATTTCTATATGGAGATTTATTACAAAGTGTTCTTATTATATTTATACTATATTGTCTGTATTTTTGGTTAGTATATTTAATAAATATTTTATTTGTTTTTGTACTTAAATTTTGAGGAAAAATTGTTTTGTCTAAATTATTATTTATAATCTCAGAAAGATTTTCCATGATTTGATAAATTTTTTAAATACATTGATTATTTTATTAATAATTCTCAAATAATTAAAAAAATCCTGTAAAATTTATTAATCAAATTTTTAGATAAAATGAATAAATTAAATTTAAAATAATATAAGTAAATAAGTAAGATTAAAATAAATGATTTTTTATAGATTAATAAAAATAAAATGTTAATTCTTGTAATAAAAAATGATTAATAGTTTAGTATAATAAATTTCATAATTAAATATTATTTAAATTATTATTTAAATTATAAAAAAAATAAATAATTAATAAAAAAAATAAGTATTCTTACAAAAAGAGAAATTATAATTTGTATTATTTTTGAATATTTATATATTCATTATCATTCAAACAATAATTATAAATTAAAAATTAAATATCAATTATTGAAATTTAAGATTTATTTTTAATTATGTATATTATTAACTAAATTATTCACTTTAGAATCCAAAATTTAAGCTAAAAATATAATTTATAAAATATTTGAATATACAAACACTTATTACAAAAATTTTATTTTTCTTCTTTCTTTTTAAAAAATAATCTATCAGAATTATTAAGAAGAAGATTTGTTTTAGGAATATTTTTTAGTGGATTATTTAAAATTACAGATAATTTTGAATATTTATTTTCTTTTTCTAAATTTTCATTTTTAATCAGATTATAATAATTACTGTTTTTTTTATCATTAGAAATAGATTGAATATCTTTCATTTTTAGTGATTTGTGAATTAAATTTTTATTTTTTTCAAATAATTTTTTTTTAAATAAATGTTCTTCATCATCTTTTTTCTCAAATTTATAAATAGAAATATTTTCTTTTATATGATTCACTAATTTTTCAATTTCTTTTGCATCATTACTTCTAGAAGTATTATTTAAAAAATCTTTTTTTTTTCTGAAATTTTCACTTATTTCATTTATATCACTCTCATTATCTTTATCTTTATCCTTTTCTTTTTCTTTATTCTTTTCTTTTTCTTTATTTTCATTTTTAATATTTTTATTTGGATGAAGAACTTGAATACTTTTTCCAATAAATGAAACCTTATTTTTTAAAAAACTATTTTCACTATCAATTGATTTAAACATTTCTTTATTTAATGAAGGTTTTAAAAAACTTTTTAATTTAAATATTGGAGTTATAAAAGTTGCACTATTCATATCTTTATTATTATCTTCTTCACTATAAGATTTTACTAATTTTATTGAATTATTATCATTATAATTTCTCATAGATATTTTTGGAAATAAACTTTTTTTATTCAATTTAGTTAAGTTTTCTGCAGAATTAGATTTTTGCATTTTATAATGAACCATATTTATATTTTTTGTTTCTTCTTCATTATTTAAATTATTTGAATCAGAATCATTTGATTTTATTTTTTTATCATTCAAAAATTTATTTTGATTTGTTAAATAAAAACTATTTTTATTTTGGTTTATTTTACTTTTTAGTGTTTTTAAAAGATTAATTTGTGAAAGATCATTTAATTCTTCTTCATTTGATTCACTATTATTATTACTTATAATTTTAATATTACTATTACTTTCATTATTACTATTATTAAATTCATTTTCATTATTTAAAAATTGAATATATGGTAATTGTTTATCAGAATTTTCTTCATTATTTTTAAGAGTATCATTAAAAGATATAACTTCTTTTTGACTATTTTTTTTTGAAGAAGAAACTAATTTATTATTCTTTTTATTTTTTAAATCATCTTTTTTTATATTTAAATCATTATTATTATTATTACTTTTATTTTTACTACTATTACTATCTTTACTTTTTATATTCATAAAATTAATAGAATTTATACTATTATTTAAATCATTTTTTTTTTCATTTTTAAGTGAATTAATTTGAGATGTTATTTCTTTAATATTAATTTTTAAATTTGATATTTGACTTTTAATTTCAATAAAATCTTTTTTAAAATCATCTAAATTTTTATTACTGAATTTATTTTTTTTCTTAAAAGAACCAATTTCATTTTTTATTTTCTCATTAAGAGATTTCTCAAATTCATTATTTAAACATTCAATTTTTTCATTTAAATCAAATACATATTTACTATTTGTAAGTTTAATCTCTTCAATTTTATCCCTAAAAGAATTAATCATTTCATTTAATTTAATTTCATTTTCTTCAATACATTTTTTAGTGTATTCAATTAAAGTTTTTGATTGATTTTCCATTTGAATTTTCATATTTTTCATTATTATCTCTAATTTATCTTTATAATTTTTAAGGTCTATAATATTTTTTTCTTTAAATGTTGTTAAATCACTAATATTTAAAAGAGAATAATCAATAAATTGATGTAAATTTTTAAACTTACACATTGAGCCAAATATTCCAGGATAAATTATACTTTCTGATAATAATTTATCATGTGATAATATTGAATCACGTAATTCTTTGTAATTAGATTCAATTTTGAAATTTTGAGATAAATAATCATCTTTTATTTTATTTTTAAATTTGATTAATGAATCTATTTTTTCTTCAATGTTTTTATCAAATGAAATTAAATTAGATAAATCATATATTTTTTGAGATAGATTTTCTAATCTGTTATTATAATCAGTAAATTTGTTTTCTATTATTATTGAGTGATTATTGAATTTATTATTTACATTTTTTTCTATTATTTTTAAATCTTTTAACACATCTTCTTTGAATAAAAGAATATATTTGTTAAATGAATTTTTAGGCGATGTTAATATATCATTATTATTATTATCATTATTATTATTTGGTGAATTTGATATTTCATTCATATTATTTATGTTATTTAAAAATAAAAAAAATAAAATTTATCATTTTAAAATTTTATAATAAATTAATATTATTGATTAAAAATATTTTTTCCAATTAAACCAAAAATAAATAACCTAAAATATTTTAAATTAAAAACAATATATTTAAAAAAAAATAATCAATTAATTAAAAAACTTTCTAAAAAAAATAAAAAAAAAAAAATATAACTCAAAATAAAAAATTAAAAAAAAAAAAACAAAACTCAAAAAAACTAAAATAAAATAAAAATTAAAAAAATAAAAATGGATTTCTTAAATAGTAACTACGACACTCGTTTCTTAATGTCAATACCAAAAAAGCAAGCAAAATCATATGAAATAGACTTAGGTCAAAACGAAGGGGCATATTCAGAACAACTTTTAATACGATATGGTGACAATACATTAAATCACATGATGGCAAATAAGAAAAAAAATGCAAATAAAATGGAAATGGATGACATAGCAAGAATGAATGAGCAACTTCGTCCATTTCAAGAAAGACCAAAAGATGAAGAAGGTGCAGTTTCCTATAATACATTATGTGATAATATTGAAGTTAAAATTGGAAAAATGGATGATAATGCAATTTTTTTAACTGAATTTGAAGGAAATTTAAATAAAGCAATTGAAGTAATGACAAATGATATTTTTAAATTTTTTGATGATACTTATAATGAATTTAATCCTGAATTATTAGAAAAATATAAATATTTAAAAGGAAGAATTAAAGAACAAAAAGATGAAAATGCTAATTTATTAAAACAAATTGATTTATTATTACAAGAAAATACTCAAATTATGGATTTAGTTTATAAAGTTGGATCAAGATTAGAAAATTTAGAAAAAAAAGTTGGAATTGAAAAACCTATTGAAGAAAGTGAAGGAAATAGTAAAAATGGGGAAGAAGAAGAAGAAGAAGGAAGTGAAGTTGAAGATGAAGAAAATAAAAGTGATGGAGAAGAAAATGAAGAAAAGGAAGATAATGAAGATAAAGGGAATGATGATGAAGAAGGAGATTAAGTTATTTTTTTTTTTATTATTATTAAGGTTTTTTTTTTAATTTTTTTTTATTTTTTTTTTTTTTTTTGTGTTTTTTTTTTTAATTTTTTTATTTTGGTTTTTAATTATTATTATTTTTTTTTATATTGTTTTTTTAAATAAATGATTTGAATTTTAAATTCTTTTTTTTAATATTTGTTAAAGTATTATATATATTAAAATATTATAAATAATTAATATTATATATTCAAAATTTAATTTCTCTATATAAGTCTTCAAAATATAATTTATTCAATTTTTTTTTATCTAATTTTAAAAAAAATAAATTAATTCCAATTTGATTAGATACATTATTTTCTAAATAATTATTCATAAAAATATGTAAATCATCATAAATAATATAACCTTTTTTTTCTTTATCAATTAAATCAAAATATTCTTTAATATTTTGTTTATGAACATTCATTTCTTTTCTCATTCTATCTAATTGGTTTTCAAATTCAATATTATTTCTTAATATTTGTTCTATAATAATAGAAGTTTCATTAGTTATTGATTCTGTCAAATTTTCTTTTTTTAAAATATCATCTCTATATTCTTTTTCATAAGGAACAAAAATATTAAAAAAATCTTCATATATTAAATAACCTTTTTGTTCAATATCATATTTTTTAAAAATAAGATATAAATCTTTATTTGATAATTCAATATTAAAATTAATTGATGCTCTTTTAAATGATGAAATACTAATTTTTTCAGGATAAGTTTTTGATTCAAAAATATTAAATAATGTTTTAATATTAAAATCTTCTTTTTTAGATAATATTATTTTAGTTTGTTCAATTTCAATTTCCATTGAAATTTCTAATTTTATATAACCAGTTATTATAATTGATTTATTTATTTTTCTTTTTTGTTTCCTTTTATTTAAAATTATATTAAGTTTTTCTTCATTACTAATTTCAGTATCTGATTTTAAATTTTTAAAATCATTTTCAAAATATTCTTTTTTTACTTTTCTATATGTCTCTGATGTTATATTATTTATATTTGTTAATAATATTGAATTATTATCATAAAAAATATTTGTGGATAAATTATTAGAACTATTTGGAGTATTTGAATGATAAAAATTATTTAAATTATTCTTTATATCTTCTAAGGTTGAATTATTTATTTTATTATTTGCTTTTTTTATATCATTAAACACCGAGTTTTTTTTTATTTTTTCTATTTCTTCTTTTACAAATGATTTATAATTTGAATTATTATTTAAAAATCTTTGTGTTTTATTATTTGGAGTTAAATTTAAATCTTCAGAACAATCATCATTACTATCAATTTTTAAATTATTATTTATTCTTTCTATTATTTCACAACTTTGATTATTTCTTTTACTTTTTCTAAAATCATTATCATTAACATAATCATTAATTATATTTTTTCTAATAGGTGTTCTATTTCTTATTGATTGATTTAAATTATTATTAATATTATTAGAATTACTTAAATTACTTAAATTATTGATATTATTAATACTATTTTCATTTGAATATGAATTATTTTTTTTATTATAAAAATTATTTTCATATGAGTTATTATTATCATCTGTAATTTTTTTATTTAATTTATGTTCAATTCTTCTTTCTTTTAATTTATTATTGTTATTTATATTAACTTTCATAAAATTTTCTTTTTTATTTTTTTGAATTTTATAATCAGAAGACAAATTTATTTTTTTATTATTATCATAAATAAATTCTTTATTTCTAATTAAAATATCTTTTCCATAATTTAATTGTTTAATTTGAGCTAAATTCATAATAATAACAAAATCTTCTAATTCAATTCTACAATCTCCATTAATATCAAATCTTCTCATAATATTTTGAATAGAAGAATTTGAAATTTTAATATCTTGTTCATCTAATATCATAATAATAGAACCAGGTGTAATAAAACCATTATTTTTAATTCTATCAAAGATAAGAGAAGGATTAAAATTTTCAATTTGATATAATTGATTTTCAAAATTTTCTAAATTTTGAATTAATTCAATTTCTTTTTCAACTAATCCATTAAATAAAATAATAATATTATTTGATAATTCATTTTTATTATCATCATTATGATTAATATGAATTTTTCTTCTTAAATTATATTTTGTTTGACTTAAAACAAAAGAAATAAATTCACTATAAGATAATTTACCATTTCTATCTTCATCATAAAAAAATATTATTTTTGTTAAATATAATTCTAATTCTTCAGTATTAATTTCTTGTTCATCTGAATATTTTATATAAAAATCACATAAATTAGTTGTATTTACTGAATTATTAGTTGATAAATGTGAAAATAATTGAACTAAATCAAAATTATTTTCTGAATTTAATTGTATTCTTATTTGTTCTATTTCATCTTCATATTCTGATATCATTAAAAATATTTTTGATAAAATTTGATATATTGACATATTGAAGTTTAAATTTAAAAAATTATTTTTTTTATTTTTGAAAAAATATTATATATTATATATTTTGGCTTTAATAAAGTAATTCATAAATATATTTTTTTTATTATAAATATAAATATATATTTTTCTAATATTAAAGTTTTTACTTATAAATTTTTTGATAATTCTAACCAATAACCACTTTCTCCATATGTCCATATTAATTTATTTTCAATGCAAAAATTAGATGAATTTTCATTTAAAATTATTTTATTTATTTTTGATAATTTAAACTTATCTATACAAATATATCTAATCATTTGTAAATATTGATTTATTTTAATATATCCAATGATCAAAATAAAAATTAAAACAGGATTAAAGATAAATAAAAATATAGCAATAATTGAAATTATTAAATATAACAAAACAACAATAAGATATAGAATAAATAATTTAGAATTTTGCCAACATGATGGATTATAACTTTCATCTAATTTGAATAAATCTAATTTATTCCATTGATTTAATTTTGACAATAAATATTCTTTCTTTTCATAAAAGGCAATCTCATTTTCTTTTATATCATATTTTTTAAGTTCAAAATCATATGGAATTATTAATTTATTTAGATTATCTATTTTTGGTCTTTCAATTGATGATAATATATTATTTTCTCTTCTTTTAAATTTATTAAAATTGGTAATATTATTACAATCTTCTATTAATGGATTAAAATTTTTATCTAATTCTTCCATAAATTTAAAAATAATAAAATTTTAAATTTTAACAAGTTAAATTTTCATTAAATATTTTTAATATTAAAAAAAGAGAAAATTGAAAAAAAAACAAATATTTAATTATAATATAATTCAATAGCAGTGCCATCATTAATTTCATAATCTTCTAAAGTTATTTTATCTTTATATATTATATTAGCATTTTGTAATTTAATTTTTTCTGGTTTAGTTCCAATATGAGCAGCAATTAATTGTTTTAAATTAAAAATTGTATCTGTTGGAAAACATTTAACTCTAACTTTTTTTCCTATTCTATCATTTGCAATTATTTCTATCATTTGTCTTTTATTATTATCCATTTTTTTTAATTGTTTTTATATTTCAAATTTATTTATATATATATTAAAAAATTTTATTTGAAAAAAATAAATAAACTATTTTATTATATATCATATAAAAAATCTTTTATTTCTAAAGAAGCTGATTTTTCTTTTTTATATAATAAAATTTTTTCTTTTTCTTTTTTTATTTTGTCAATATAATTTATACTAACTTTTCTATAAGGAAGAAAATATTTTTTATTTATTCTTTCTTCAATTCTTTTATTAATTTCTTTTCTTTTTTCTTTCATTTTTTCTATTTGATTTAAATATTTTCTTTGTTTATTATCACTATCAACAATTGAACAAGCCTTTTTATATTCAATAAATAATATAGGATTTGATTTATAGTATCTATATTGAAAAATAAGATAATTTATAAATTGCTCAATAAATTCAAGCATACAAATCATTTTTGATTCATTTGAATTATCAACTTTATAAAGAGAAAATAAATGATTTATATATTTTGAAATTTTATTTTTAAAAGCAAAAGAAGTTTTAAATATTTCAAATATTTTAATATATTTTTTAGAATATTTTTCTTTTTTTGGAAATTTATTTTCTAAACAATCATTAAATAAAGATTGAAATAAATTTATTTTTGATATTGAATTTATTGAATCATGAGATATAAAATAATTTTCATTTATTTCATAAGAATTTTTTCTTGATGTATAATTTGATTGTTTTTTCATTATATTTCCAATTCCAATTCCTTTATATATTATTTTAACAAAAATATTCTTTAACTCTTTAAGTTTTTCTTCTTTTTCTTTTATTAAATTTTTATTATATAATTCAAATTTTATTATTGATTCTTGTAATTCCTTTTTATATTTTTTTAATTCATAAATTTCATCTTTTATTTTTTCATATTTTTTAATATTCATTATTGTATTATCTTCTATCCTTTTAAATTCATTTATAAAATCAGATATATTTTCATATAATATTTTATTATTATAATTTTTAATTCTATTTATTTCATTTTGATTAATTTTATTTAGAATTTCATTTTTTTCATTTTCTAAAATTAATACATAATAATTTGGAAGCGAAGTTAATTTTTCTTTAACTTGGATTTGTAAATAAAACCATTTAACTATTGCTTTTTTATTTACTTGTAATTTTGTAATTTTTAAATTAATAACTTGTAAATCATTTTTTAATTTTTCAATAATTCCTAATAATTTATTATTTTCAAAAATTTCTTTTTTATATTGTCTATCTAATTTTTTCATATATTCATTATATTTTACCATTATTTGGGTTGTAAATTGAGAATTAACATAATTTAAATATTTAATATGATTTTCAATATTTGAAATTTTACTTTGTCTATCTTCAATGTAACTATTTAATTTTTCCTTTTTAATATCTAAATTATATTTCATTAAATTTATTTCTTTTGTTTTAGATAAATAATCTTGGATTGATGTTTTATTTACTAATTTTATTTTTTTATTTTTATTAGTAATAGGAATATATTTTATTTTTGAAACTTTATCAAAAAATGATAAATCATCATTTATATTTTTATTAATATTTTTATTTTCTTCTTTATTTTGTTCTAATGAATAATTTAAAAATATATTTTTGAGATTTTCAGTTATATATATTTTTCTTTTCATTAATTTAAATGAATAAATGTTCTTTTCATGATATTTTTTCTTTTGAGGAAAAGGAAATAAATCACTATTATGATATTTAGTATTTAAATCATTTGAACTCTTGTTAGAATTATATAATTTACTGTTATTCAAACTTGTATTTATTTTTGAAGTTTTAAATATTTGAGAATTTGTAAAACTTGAATATCTTTTGAGTATTGGAAAAATATTTTGTTGATTTAAAACATTTTTTAATATATTACTTTCTTCTATTGTTGTTATATTTTCTGATTGGCTATTTTCATGAGTTTTCATTTTTTTTTCCTATTGAAAAAATTTTAAAATTAAAAAATATATTTTTAAATAAATTATATACTCTTTTTAAAATCAATATAACAAAAAAATAAAATAAACTTTTATATTTTTTATTTTTCTTTTATAAAAGTGTGATTATTCAACAATAAATTGATTATCCCAATTTTTTAATTTTTGTAAAGCAATTTGACTTTTTTTTTGTATTTCTCTATGATGTTGTTCTTGACTTTCTGAAAATCTTTTCATATTTAAATCATAAAAATCATCTTTTTTTTTATTATTAGTTTTCTTATGACCTCTTTTTAACATTACTTCAAATTTTTCTAATTCCGACATTAAATAATAATTAGTAAAACCAAATTGACTTTTTTTAGTTTTTCCAAGTTCAATTTTCTCATTTTTAGTTTTTAATAAAAATTTTGGATTTAAACCTAATAATCTATTATTTTTCTTTTTTTTAACAGTTAAATAACTTTTATTAGATCTTTTTTGTAAAATTGGTGATTCATATAAAGTATTGAAATAATCATTATTTAATGAAACTTTTCTTGGAGAATTTAAGGAAATATTATTTTTATTATCATTTGATTCATTTATTCTATTTATTGCATCCATTAACTCTTTATATTTATGAGCATTTCTTCCTTTATTTTCAAAGTTTATTTTTCTTAACATTATTGTATTCATTTTTTTTTTATTTTCAATTATTATTAATTAATTTAATATTTTAATTATTAATTTTTATATTATTTTTGAATAATTATCCATATAATATAAGAAATTGTAATATTTTTAAACATAAATAATTTTTGAAATCAAATAATGAAGATAAGTGATTCAGATAATTATTCAATGAAAACACCTGAAAAAAAAACAAAAGATGAAGATTCTGAAAAAGTAAATATGAAAATTAAAGAACAAAATAATATAAAACAAACTAAAAAAATAAATAATGAAAAAATTAATATAAATAAAGAAATAAATTTTGAAAATATTGAAAATAAAGATGATGATAATAAAACTGAAGAAAAAAGTAGTAAAAATATAATTGAACAACAAAATTTAAAAGGAATAAATGATGTAAATTATGATAAATTAAATAAAAATGAAAATAAAAAAGATGTTGAAGAAATTATTAAAGAACAAACAAATAATAAAACTGAATTAAATGATAGAAATAATATAGAAAATAATGATTCAGAAATTGAAGAAAAAAGTGAAAATAATATAAATAATAATAATATTGAAAAAGAGAATGATAATAAATCTATACTTATTGAAAACATAAGTACTGATAAAAATAAAAACAATAATATAAATGATGAAAATGAAGAAAGTGAAAAAAGTGAAAAAATTGAAAAAAGTGAAGATGAAACTCTTCAAGAAATAAATATTAATAATGAAATTGAAAAAAATAATGAAGATTATGAAAATGATGATAAAGATAGTGAAAAAAGTGATACTGAAAGTGAAAAATTAATTAATAATTTTAATGATAAAGAATCAAAAGAAAAAAGTTTTAAAAATGAAGATTCTGATGATTATGAAGAAAGTATACAAGATAAAGAAATATTAATTGATAAAAAAAAAAAAATTAAAAAAAGGATTATTGGAAAAAATGAAGTAATAAATATTAACAAAAGCAAATCTGAATTTTTAAGAAATTTAAAATTAAAACCAAAACCTAAACCAAAAAATCAAAATAAAAATAATAATAAAAATAAAAATAAAAATAAAAAAAAAGATTATAAATATGAAGTAGAAAAAATTTTAGATATTAAAAAAATAAATGGAAAAACATATTATAAATGTAAATGGGTAGGATATGATATAAAAGATAGTAGTTATGAACCAAAATCTAGCTTTGAAGATCCAAATATAATAAAAGTTTTTATAGATGAGTATTATAAAGAAAATAAAATAAAAAATAAAACAAAAATAAATAAACAAAAAAAACATTTTCAGACAAAAATTAAAAAAAAAAAAATAACAATAAATAATCAAAATATTCAAAATAAAAAAATTTTAGAAACTAATATAATAATGCCTAATATAGATGAAGTAAATGAATTATATAAAAATAAAAATTCTCTTATCACAAAAAAACAATTTATAAATAATATAATAAAAGGAGATATTGAAAAAGATATTCCAAATAAATTTATAACTGTACTTCAAAATAATGATGATCCAAGTTCTTTATTTATTGAAATTGAATGGAAAAAAAGAAATAATGGAATTCAACCTTTAAATTCAACTTATACTAATAAAAAAATCAAACAAAAATTTCCTTTATTACTTTTAGATTATTATGAAAGTCAAATTTTACTTCAACATAAAAGAGAAAGAGAATTGGCTGTGAAAATTGAAAATGAATTTCTTTGATTTATCTTATAATAATGATATTTTTATTAATTTTATATTTTTGGATAAAAATTAAAAATTAAATAATTTATATTAAATTAAAAAAAATTTAAAATAAAAAAGTATTTGAGTATTTATTAAATTTAATTATATAAATAGTAAAGTTTCAAAAAAAAAATAATCAAAAATAACAAAAGAAAAAAAATATTTTATTATTAAATGTTTTATTATTTATTTGAATCAGTATCAATTTTATTTTGATTAAATATTTTTTTTTTAACATAATCTTTATCATCAATTTCTAATGTATTGAAATTTTTATCTATTTCACTACTTGGAATTTTAATAAATAATTTATTAAAAGGACTAGTCATACTTAAAGGAATTTCATTAATAGGAAAAATAATATTATTTCCAATATTTCCAGTATTCATTAAATCATCATCAATATTAGGTTTAAATGAAGTTAATTTAATATTTCTTAATTTAGTTATATCATCATCTTCTTTTAAAGTAAGGTTTTTTTTTCCTCTTAATAAATTACTTTTATTACTATTTGAAGTGAGATAATTATTTAAATCATTTGGTTCTGTTTCAAATCCATTTTTAATTTTATATTCTTTAATTAATTGATTACTATTTCTTGGTTTTTCAGGATAAATTAAACCTAAAGGACTTAATTTTGAATTTTTATCTTTAAAATCTTCATCATTTCTTTCTATTGTATTAAAATCTTCATCTTCATCTAAATTTAATAAATTTAATCTTTTATTTGGACTTGTATTTTTAAATCTTACATTATATTCTAAATCTGAATCTTTATATAATGGATTTTTATTTTCATTTATTTCTTTTAATTGAGGAAATAATTTATCAAAACCTTCACTTTTAATTAAAGTTAATCTATCTTTAAAAGTATTTTTTGTTTCTTCATTTTTCATATTTAATATTTCATTATTTAAATCTTCAATTTCTTTTAAAATTTTTTCATTTTCAATATGAGTATATTGATAAGGAGAAGGATTATCAATATTTGGTGATTTAATTGCATTTATTTCATTTGATAATTTTTTACTCATAATTTTTCTATTTTCATTAAATTGATCTATATTAATATCAGGATGTTTATTAATTAAATTTTTATTTAAATTATGAATTTCTTCTATTTTTAAATCTAAATCAAAATCATTTCCACTTATTGATTGATTATTATTATCTAAATTTAATGATAATTCATTTTTTTTTCCTTTATTATTAATTGGATAATCAAAATTAGGTGAAAAATCATTTTTTTTATATAACTTATTATTATTTGAGAAATTAATAGGACTTTCATCTGATAATTTTATATATTTATAATCTTGATTTATATATGAACTTGGAGTTATTTGGTCATCTATTAATTCTGGTTTTTTATTTTTAATTGAATGTAATTGTATTTTATCTATTGTTTTTGTTGGTTTATCTTTTTTTATATTTTCATTTGAAGAATTATCATTATTAATTATATTATTTAAATTATCATTCATATTATTATTATTAATATTTATATTTGAATTTAATTCATTTGGTTTTATATTTTTTTCATATTGATTAATATTTAAATTATTTTTTGGATTTATAATATTTGATTCTTGTTCTTTTTGAGGATTAAATTCATTTCTTTTTATTAATTCATTATTAATATTTGATTTTAAATTTAATTGAGGAATATTTTTAATTTCTGGTTCAAATTCAGAAAAATCAACTTTATTATTGTTTTTATTTTCATAATTATTTAATGGTTTAATATTAATTTTTTCTGAATTTATATTATAATTACTTTTTGGTATATTAAAATCAATATCAGTATTCTCAGGTTTTTTATTCATTGATGAATATTCACTTAATTTATTTTCAAATGGTTGAGAATTATTTATTATATTATCTTGTTTTGATATTATATTTTTTTTGTTTTCAGGTTTATTTAAATTATTATTTAAAGTATTATTTATATCTGAATTTATGTTTTTTCCAGAATTATTATTATTAGAAATTTCACTATTTGGATTAAATATATTATTATAATTTGAAGTATTATTATTAATATCAGATATATTTGGATTTATATTATTATTATTATTTGATGTTTTATTATCTGAAATATTATTTATTTCATTAATTTTATTTTCTGGAATTAAATTATCTTTTTGATTTGAAATAATTTTTTTATTATTTGATATATCATTTAATTTATTTAATTCATTTATATTTTCATTTTTATTTATATTATTATTATTTTCATCATTTTTTTCATTTTCTGGTTGAATAATATTCTCTTTTTTATTATTATCTGAAATAACTGATTCTATAAGATTTTCTTTATTTTTATTATCTGATATTGGGATATTTTGGATATCATTATTTAATAAATCTGGATTAATTTTGTTATCAATTTTTTCATTTAATTCTTGAGTATTATTATTATTATTTAATTCTGAATTAAAATCTGATTTTTCATTAATATCATTTTTATTCTCTTTATTTTTTTCAGGTATTGTATTTTCATTATTATTTTTTACAATTTCATTATTTATCTCATTATTAATTTCATTTTCTTTTTTTGAATCATTTATTGGAATTTTATTTATTTCTTCTATATTTGGTTTAAATGAACTATCATCTTTATTAAATATTGGATTTGAAATATTTGCATTTTCCTTATCAAAAATTTTATTATCTGAATTTAATTTTTCATCACTTAAATTTTTATTATTTAATAAATTAATTGATTTAGAATTATCATCTTTTTCATTAAAAGATTTATTATTTATTTCATCTTTTTCACTATTTTGATTTTCTTTTATTTGATTTAATAAATTATTTTTATTATTTGGATTAATGTTTTCTTCTTTTGAATTTTTATTTAAAATATTTCCGTTTTCATTATTATTTAATATATTTTCATTTTTATTTTGATTATTATTATCATTCATATTATTTAATACTTTAGATATAGGTTGTTTATCATCTTTTTTTTGAATTTGTTCAATACTTTTATTATTTGTATTATTTGGTATATATTTTGTTTCTCCATTATTGTTTGTATATTTAATATCATTTAAATCCTTATTATTTATATTAAATTCATCTTTTTTATTTAAATCATTATTATCTTTTTTTTTGTTAATATCTTCAATATTGTTATCATTAATATCCTTATTTTTATTCTCTTCATCAATATTTTTATTTTCATTTTCTTTTATTTCATTATTTTTATTATCTTGTTCTTTAATTTCATTATCTTTAATATTCTTATTTTCTTTTTCTTTGATTTTATTTATTTCATTTTTATTATCATTTTCTTTTATTTCATTTATTTCATTTTTATTTTCATTTTCTTTTATTTCATTATTTTCAATATTTTTATTATCATTTTCTTTTATTTCATTATTTTCAATATTTTTATTATCATTTTCTTTTATTTCATTATCTTCAATATTTTTATTATCATTTTCTTTTATTTCATTTATTTCATTTTTATTATCTTGTTCTTTTATTTCATTATCTTCAATATTTTTATTATCATTTTCTTTTATTTCATTTATTTCATTTTTATTATCATTTTCTTTTATTTCATTATTTTCAATATTTTTATTTTCATTTTCTTTTATTTCATTTATTTCTTTTTTATTATCTTGTTCTTTTATTTCTTTATCTTCAATATTTTTATCTTTTATTTCTTTTATTTCATTTATTTCATTTTTATTATCTTGTTCTTTAATTTCATTATCTTCATTATTTTTATTATCATTTTCTTTTAAATCATCATTATAATTATCTTCAATATTTTTTCTATTATATTCTTTTATTTCATTATTGTTATTTTTTTTATCATTTAAATTATTATCTTTATTTTTTTCATCAATCTTATTATCATTTTCTTTAATATTCTTATTATTATATTCATTTATATCATTATTTTTATTATTATTATCAATAATATCTTTATTTTTTTTTTTTTCTTCATTATTTTTATTATCATTCTCTTTTAATTCATTATCATCAATTTTTTTAATACCATTTAAATCAATATTATTTTTTTCATCAAAATTTTTATTATTATATTCTTTTATTTCATTAATATTATTATTATTATCTTTTATTTCATTTTCTTTATTCTCTTCATCAATATTTTTACTCTTAGATTCTTTAATTTGATTATCTTCTATATTTTTACTATCATTTTCTTTAATTTCATTATTTTTAATATTTTCATTATCATTTTCTTCATTATTTTTATTATCATAATCATTTATTTCTTTTTTTTCAATAGATGTTTTTAAATTATTGTTTTCTAATTTAGGTTTTAAAATAGAATTTTCATTAATTTTTTTTTCATCAATATTTTCTATTTCAGTTTGATTTTTTATATCATCTTTTTTTAAATTATCAAAAGGTTTTAATTCTGAAATTTCATTTACATCTTGAATTTCAGATTTTTGAAGAGATTTATTTTGATTATTCAAATTGTTATTATAATTGTCATTATCAATAGATTCTTCATGTTTATCATTTGGAATATTATTATTATCATCTTTATTAATGTCAAATGATGAATTATTATTATTTATTTTTTTTGATATTTCCTTATTTTCATCAAGGGTTTTTTTCTCATTATTATTATTATCTTGTTCAGAAATATTTTCTATTTTATTATCTTTTGGAATTATATTTTCTAATAAATCTTTATTAAGATTATTAATGCTTTCAGTATTTTTTTCTTCTTCTTTTTTCTCATCAAAAATAATATTATTGCCTAATTTTTCTGATATATTTTTTGTATTATCTTTTGGAGTATTGATTTCATTATCATTTTTATTATCTTTTAGAATATTAATTTCATTATCATTTTTATTATCTTTTAGTGTTTCAATTTCATTGTCATTTTTATTATCTTTTGGAATATTGATTTCATTATCATTTTTATTTTCTTTTAGAGTATCAATTTCATTATCATTTTTATTATCTTTTAGAATATCAATTTCATTATCATTTTTATTATCTTTTAGAATATCAATTTCATTATCATTTTTATTATCTTTTAGAGTATCAATTTTAATAATATCATTATTATCTTTTTGAATATCTGGTTTATTCTCTTCTTTTTTTTCAAAAATTTCAGTTTCATTATTTTTATTAATATTATCTTTAATATTAATATTTTCATTTAATTCATTATTTGAATTTGGTATTATAGTATTCTTTTTATTATTTATATTTTCTGGAATTTCTAATGTTTTATTTTCATTATTTATTTCTTCATTGTTTTTATCATTTTTATTTTCATCTATTTTTATTGAATTTAAATCATTATTATTTTGAATTTCTTCCTCATTGAAAGATTTTAACACATTATTTTCATTCTTTTTTTCATCAAAAATTTTTTTACTTTCTGGTTTTTTATGAATATCTTTTATTAAATTACTATCATTATTATTATTATCTTCATTTGGAGTAAAAACTTCTTTTACATCTTTTATTAAATTATTATCAATATTATCATTATCTTCATTTGGAGTAAAAACTTCTTTTACATCTTTTATTAAATTATTATCATTACTTATAAATTTATCTTTATCTTTATCATTTTCATTTTTTCTAGATTCATAATTTATATTATTTTCATTTTTATTTAATATTGAATTATTATTTTTATTTTCATTAATAGTTTCAATTATTTCATTTCTTGAAATTGGGATAGAATTATATTTAATATTGTTTTTATTAATTGAGTCATCAATAATATCAGACAATTTTGGTTCATTTTTGTTATTATTTTTATTGTTATCATTCTTTTGATTTGGGCTTTGAGTAAGGATATCATATTTGGTTTCATTTTTTTCTAAATTATTATTTATATTATTATCTAAATTATTATTAATATTTGAATATGGATTAATTATATAATCATTATTATCATTTTCAAATAAACTTTCAACAAAATTATTTGCAATTTCTAAATCTTTATTATCATTATTTTCATCTAAATTATCATTAATCAATTTATTTTTATTATTATCTATTAAAGATAAATTATTTTCATAATTATTATCTTTTTTAATAATATCATTTTTTTTAATTTCTCTCTCCTTTTTGCTTATATTACTATTATTATCTTCTTCAATATTAGAATTATTATTTTTAATAAAAGAATTATTCTCATTTATATCATCAGGTGAAATTATATCACTTTTCTTTAAACTTTTTTCTTTAGGAGAACCATTTAAAGATAATTGATTTTTTGAATTATTTTTAACAAAAGATATTTCTCCATTATTTCTAGGAAGACTATTTGAACTTAAATTTGAATTTGATAATGAATTTATTTTATTTAAATCTTTATTATTACTTAAATTTTTTGACCCATTTTTTTTAATAGATATTTTATTATTGCCTTTTTTTTCAAACAGAAAATTATTTTTGAATTGTGATTTAAAACTTAATTGATTTGGAAAATTGTTTAAATTATTATTTCCATTTAATTCAATAATATTATTGTTAAATGAAGTAACATCAAATCCTTCAAAAAAATAATAAATCCATTCATATTGTTCATAGATAATTTCATCGTTAGTTTCCATATATAATTTATTACAAATATTTTTTTTTTTTTATTTATTAAAAGTTTATATATATATAATATTTTAATCAATTATTTTAATTTATAATGTAAACAATTATATTTATATTTATATAAAATTTTTCATTTTTAATTTAAAATTAATTAAACATCATATATAACATTTTTATTTTTTTATATATATTTAATTTCATTTAAAGATATTTTGATAAACAAAATTCATTTAATTTTCATTTATTGTATTCAAAATAATATTGTATTTATTAAAATTATTTCCTTCATTAAGATCTGAATTTTGTTGTTCTTTGTTTATTTCATTATCAAATTTAAAGTTTACATCATTATTGTCAATTTTATTGATAGTACGAGAATGAAAAGCTTTAAATGTTTTTAATTTTTTATTTTGATTTTTAGTAAATATCATATAAAAAATTTCTTTTTGAGTTTTTTGAACGAAAAAATTAGTAAAAAATAGAATAAAAATTCTCCATTTTGCATCTTCTGTAAGTTCTGAATTTATTTGAATATGAGTTAAACTTTGTTTATTTTCATTTTTTATCTTAATTATTTTTGTATAATATTCCCAATGATTAATAGGTTTTAATTTAATAAGATCTGAATTTTTAAGACTTATATTTGAACTTTTATGTTTATAATTCATTTCTAAATTATAATCTTTGTTTGAATTTTTATTACTTGTTTGAGAATTTTCAAAACTTTCTTTTGATGAATTTAAATTGAGTTTTAAATCAGAAATATTTTCATTCACTTCATTATTATTTTCTACTTTTTCATTTAAATTTTTTTTTAAATTTTCATCTTGATTCAATTTATTAAATTCATTACAATTTGATTTATTAAATTCTTCTTGATTTGATTTATTAAATTTATCATATTTTGATTTATTATATTCATCTTGATTTAATTTTTTATATTCATCTGGATTTGATTTATTAAATTCTTCTTCATTTGATTTAGTGAATTCTTCTTGATTTGATTTAGTAAATTCATCTTGATTTAATTTAGTAAATTCATCTTGATTTGTTTTTGTAAATTCATCTTGATTTGATTTTCTATATTCATTTGATTCTTCATTTATGTCTTGAAATATTTCTTTTTCTTCTTCTAATGTAATATCATTTTCTTTTGGAATTTCAATAATACTTATTGAGATATTTTTATTTTTTGGTGATTTAAAAGTTCTAAATTTTTTTTTCTTTTTATTTATATTTCTTATTGTTTTTAATCTTGTTAAAAATTTATTCATATTTCCATATAATTGTCTTAAAAAAGGTTGAAATAAAATTAAAAAAATTTCAAAAATCTTTTTTCTTAAAATAAAAGAACGAAAAACACTTTGAATTAAAATAATCTTTTTATATATTTTATTATAAAAATAATATCTCCAATATCTTTGGAGAAAAATTATTTTTAAACTATAATGTTTTTCAATATAATTTTCTTTTTCTTTTAAGCTATATTCAATTCTTCTTAAAGCAACAGAAGAATGAAATAATTTATCATACATTTTTTTGTCTAAATTTGTATTAATAATTTTATCTAAAAAAACTGGAATTGAAGTTAATTTATTTGTATTATTATCAATATCATTTACTTTATGTTTTTTATTTCTTAAATAAAGATAAAATTCTATAGAAATACTTAAATAAATTGGTGCTTCAGAAATATCATAAAAACCATTTGTAAAAAAACTAATTAGTAAATTACTATTTTTTTTTGATGAAGATGGAGAATAAATACAATTTTTTATTTTATTTTTTATTAAATTGTTACTTGTTAATAATGAAATATATTTTTTTTTTAATCTCTCTAAACTATTAAAGTAATTTATAAAATGTGTACTTTTATTTTGTTTTTTTTTATTATCTTCTTTTATTTTATCTAATAATTTTGAATCATTTATTTGTGTTTCATTTAATTCTGTTATTGATGGTCTAGATGAAATTATTGTAGTTTTTAGATTATCATTTTTGAAATTAATATTCTCCTTTTTTTTTGATAATTTTATTTTATTTTTATTACTTATATTTATTTCTTTTTTTGGTGAATTTTCTTTTTTTAAATGGTCAAATGATAATAAATGATATTTTCTTACTAAATTTAAAAACATTTTTTTTTATTATTTTATAAAATTTAATTAAAAAATTGTAAATATTTTTTTAAAAAATTTAAATTATTTAACAAAGAATATTTTGATTTATTTTTACAAATAAAATATAAATCCATAATTGTTATTATAAACAAAATTTTATTGTATTTTATCCAATTATATATAATTTAAAAATCAATATTTTAATTATTAATAATTATTAATTTTATTATACATATATAAAAACAAAAAAAACAAAAAAATTAATTATATAAATTTCTTATTTTTAATTCAATGAAATATAAATTAGATTTCTGTCGAATTCAATGGCTTAATAGAGAATTTCTCCCTCTTGATTATGCATTTAAATACAATAAAAACGAATCTAGATTTACAAGAATATTTAATAATGATTTAAAATGTAATAATAATAAAGATGAAAATATAATTAAAGTTCAAAACAAAAATACGAATATAAATCAAAATATAAATCAAGAATCATCATTAAATATAAGGATTCAATCAAATCAAAATGATATTGATATAAGAAAAATATTAAAAAGAGAAGAAAATAGGAAAACTTTAATGATAAAGAATATTCCAAATAAATTTACAATAAATGATTTTTTAAAAATATTTTCAGATTTTAATGAGAAATTTAATTTATTTTTAATACCAACTGATAAAAAAAAAAAAAAAAATTATGGTTATGCATATATTAATTTTTTAGATTCACTTGATATTATTTATTTTTATTATAGATTTAATGGAAAAAAATGGCCAAATACAAACTCAATTAAAATTTGTGAAATTATTTTTGCAAAAATTCAGGGAAATACAAAAATAATTAAACATTTTCCTATTAAAAGTATGTATAATAAAATAATAAATCAAAATGAATTTAAGCAATATATTATTATTCCTTTATCTTATTTAAATTTATTTAAAGAGATTTATCCCCAAATAGAAATAAATATAAAAAATATTTATGCAGATATTTTTTTAGCTGAAAAGACTATTTTTGAAAATAATAATAATTGTAATATTAATAATAATAATAATAATAAAGTTCATGTATAAAAGATTATTGTTTAATAATTTTATAAATTCGGTATTAGATTTAAAAATAAAAAGGTAAAGTTTTATATATTTTGTATTATTTTAAAATAAAATTTCTTACCTGATTAGGTTAATTATTATATTTAAAAATATAAACTTCAAGAATATAAATAGATAATAGCTTATGTTAGATTTTTATAATCTATTTTTAGCTGATTAGGAATATAAATATTTAAATTTTTAAATTATTATATCTAATTATATATAATATTTATTAATAGATTTATTTATTTATTTTTCATTTCATAAAAAAATCTCATTTTTAACAAAAAAAAAAAATAAAAAAAAAAATAAAAAAACAAAAAACAAAAAAATATTCTAATCAGGCATTTGTGGTATTCCACCACTAGGATTCCATGGTCCAATATCACTAAATAAGCATCCTCCATCAATATGACTACAAGTACAACTTCCTCCAACAATAGTAGGTAAATTTTCTTCATCAACTAATTCTAATAATTTATCTTTATAATTTTTTCCTTCAATTTTAATTTTAGAAACAGTTTTAGGGTCTAAAAATTTTTTAACAATAGCCCATAAAAAAGTAAAAAAACCACTAGTATTAATTAAGAACATAACACCCATATTTTCAGGATAATAATCTTGTCCAATTGAAGTAGCAATTTGTAAAAATTTTTTAGTCCTTCCAAATAAATTACTAACACCAATTCCTTCTAAATCTAAAATTGTAAATGATTGATCAATAATTTTACCCATCATTTTTGAACAACAAGGAAATCTATATTTCATTAATCTTTCATATTCTTGTATATAATATAATACTAATCTATCATCTGTTGTTGTTTTAAATAATTCATCTAAATCTATTTTACTTATTAATTCAATGTAAATTGGTCTTCCTAATTTATCTGTTTTGTGATAACCATGTGGATATATTTTTTTTATTTTTAATATTTCATCAAAATGAAAATATTCATCTATTATGTCTACTTTTTTTTCTTTTCTCCATTGAAGAAAATTTTTAAACATTATTAATACTTTTTCTAAATCAAATTTACGTGCTCTACAAAATTTTAGTAAATAATAATCATCGTAGTAATTAAAATTTGGTATTAGTTTTTGTTTCATACATTCTTTTTTGAAAAGTATAAAATTGTCAAATTGAAATTTGTTAATTTCATCTGGGAAACCTGAGGCTTTTTTATTGTCTACTAATGTTAAGTGAGGATAGTCTGTTATGTTTGAGGAAATTTTGTTTGACATTTTTTTTTTAATTTTTTTTTTTTTATTTTTTTATTTAATTTTTTTTTCTTTTTTAGTTTTTTAGTTTTTTTTAATTTTTTTAATTGTGTTTTTAAATGAATAAAAATGTTTTGGAAAAAAATCAAGTTTTAAAAGAAAAGTTGAAAGATATTAAAGAAAGAATTGAAAATGAATTTAAAAATATTAAAAGACATAAAATTAATGAATATGATACTGAAAAAGAAAATTTAAATATAGATAAAAATACTAAATTTAAAAATATAATTGAGAATTATAAAGAAAAAATTGACAATTTAAATTTTAATTTAGTTAATTCTGAAATATGTACAAATGTAATTAAAAATGAAGATTTTGTATTCTATTTAAAACAACAATTAATTAATTTAAAAAAAGAAAATGAAACTTTATTAAAAACAAATAAACAACAAGATATAAGTTTAAAAGAAAGTAATGAAAAAATGAATATGCCTCTTGATGATAAAATATTAATGGAAAAATGTAAAAATTTAAAAGATGAAATTAAAATAATAAAAGATTATAATATGGTAATTGAAAAAGAAATAAAAATACAAGATAATGAAATAAATAAAATAAAAGATTATTGTAAATTAATTAATGAAAATATTCAAAATAAAAAAAATATACAAAATATTTGTCCTTATAATATTGAAGAAGAAATTGATTCTTTATCAAAAAAAATAAAACAAGATGAAATATTATTAAAAAATCAAGAAAATATTTATAAATCAAATATAAAAAAACAAACTGATAAAATTGGTAAATTAACTGATGAAATAAAAATATTAAAAATTCAAATAGAACGTACAAAAAAAGATCAAACAATTAATTTATTAAAATATAAAGAATTAGAGAAATTTAATAATATTTATAAAAAAAATAATATTTTCTCACAAAGAAACAAACCAATATATGTTAATAATTTTAATTCAAATTTATTTTCATATAGAAAAAGGAAAAGTATTCCTTTTGAAATTGGAAAATTTAGAAATAAAAGTCAAGAAAATATTTTTCAAAAAAAGAAAATAAAAAATAATAAATTTACTAATAATTCAACAGATAACATAAAAAATTATCTTTCTTTAAACAACATTTTTAAAATAAATTCAAATTCAAATACTAATTTAAATAATAATAAATTATCATTTATTCCTTTTTTAAATAATAATATTAATTAATATAAAATATAATTAATTAACTTTTATTATTAAATAAAAAAATATCATCACCTAAAAAATAAAAATAAAAATAAAAAAATGTTCAATAATAATTCATTTGAAAAAGAAGATATAAATGATATAAAAGAAGAATTCGATTTTGGAATTGGATTAGAACTTCAAAATAATCCTTTAGCAGAGACAATGAAGACAATAAGACCTAAACAAATGGAATTTGAAATAAATAAAGAAATGAAAGACACAGTTTTTGATAATATAGTTAAAAAATCTACAATGAATAAAAATAAAATTAATAAGAATAATCATTTATATAATCAAAATAATAATCCAAATCTTCAACAATCTTTTTGTATTTCTGCAGAAGAAATGGGGGAAATTTTAAAAAGTTTAAAGGAAAATAATTTTATAAGTAAAGATAAATTTGATAATTTATCAAATCAAAATGATTATTTAAAATCAAGAGAATTAAGAAGAAATGTAGATAATACTTTTAATACTTATTTAAATGAGTGTGATTGGGATTATATTAATAAATTAACAAATTATATATTAAATCAAATTGGTATTCGTTTAAATAAATATGATTATAATTATTCAATAAATCCTTGTATTGGATTATTTTATTTAATTGAAGCAAGTTTTGGTTTTGATAGGAAAAAAATTAATCAAATGAATGAAAAATATAATTTATTAAATAATCGATATATTTTTTATAGAAAAATTAAAGGTGATGGAAATTGTTTTTATAGAGCAATAATGTTTAAATATTTAGAACTAATTATATTTAATAATAATTTTGAATTATTAAAAGATCTAATTTTAGATTTAGAAGAATGTTATAATGACCCTAAAATACTTAATAAATTAAATATTGGAACAATAGATAAAATTAAACCAGATTTAGTAAAAAATATAATAACAGCAATTTATAATAAAATGATTCAAAATGATTTACAAAATGCTTATAAACTTTTATATATTTCATTTAATACTTGTAAAAAATTTGATATGGGATTAATTCTTTATTTTAGATATATTCTTTATAAATATATTAATCAAAATAAAAATAAATTATATACTGAAACTTTTCCTGTTAAAATTGGGAATTTACTTCCTGGAGAATATGAAATTGATGATGGAAAATTTTTATATGAAGAATTTTATGAAAATTATCTTTTAAAATTATTTAATGATGCTGAAAAAATTGTTATTTATTTAACTCCTTATGTTTTACCTGTAAAATTAAATGTTATTTTATATGAAGGAAAACAAGAAGATTTATTACAAGAATTTTATTCACCTGGAAATAATGATTGTAATTATGTTATTAGTATTTTAAATAAAAAAGTACATTATGAACTTCTTTATGAAATTAATGAATTTAAAATGTTTCAAAATTACTTACAAAATTATATTAGTTTGGAATATCAACCAAAATTTCTTAATTTTAATATGAATATTATTAATAATTATCCAGGTAACAATAATGTTAATTATCTAAATAAGAAAAACAGTTTTAATTTATTAGAAAGTAATGATATGAGTCAAAATAATTATAATAATCAAAACTTTAATAGTCAAAATAATTATAATCAAAATTATAATAAAAGTAATTTTAATCAAACTAATAATAATTCTAATTATAGTCAAAGTAATTATAATCAAACTAATAATATTGATAATAATAATAATAATTATTATAATCAAAATTATAACAACCAAAATAATAATTTTAAGAACAGCCAAATTGTTTATAATACAAATAATGATAAAAATAAAGATAATAACCAAAATTTTGGAAATCAGAATAATAGAAATTTAGATAATAATCAAAATAATAATAATCAATATTATAATAAAAATTCATCTTTTTTATATAAAAATTCTAATCAAAATAATAATAATCCTTCATCAAATGTTAATAATAATAATATAATTGATGATTTAATTACACCAATGGGAAATATTTCATTTAGAAAAAAGCAAAAAAATAATAATGAAAATAATACAACTTCATATAATAGTGTCAGTGAATTTTTAAATCAAAATTCAATGAGACAAAATAAAGAAAAAAAATATCCAAATTATTCTGATTTAAAAAATAGTCAAATAATGAATAATAATAATAACAATATTAATAATATAAATGAAATAATTACTCCTCAAAACTCAAATAAAGGTCAAAATAATAATATAATAAATAATAATTATGAAAAATGTAATCATTGTTATAATTCAAATTGTGAATTTGTAGGTAATTCTTCTATTTGTAAAGAATGTTTTAAAAATGAAATAATAAAAAATTTAGAAACAAAATTCATAAATTATATTGATCAATTAAAAGAACATATAAAAAGTCATAATAAAAAATATAAAATGACCTCTTATATTGATAAATTTAATGAATATATGAAAAAAATAACACTTTTTAATCACACATATACAAATAATGAATTATCCAAATATAATTTAAATTATAAAAATTATTTAAACTTTATAAAATGTAAAAAATGTTTAAACTGTAAAAAAGAATTGAATCAAAATGATTATTTAATAAAAATTCCATGTAATTGTTATTTTTGTTCTCAAAATTGTTTACAAGAGTTATTTGAAAATTATATTTTTGTAAGTAATTCAGATACAGAAATATGTTGTCTTTGTTCTTATAATTATAATGCTAATGATTTATATACATTAGGTTTAATTTTTTCAACAAATAATTTAAAGAAAGAAAAAGAATATGTAATTAAGATATTCAATAATTTATTATATAAACAATGTTCAAAATGTGGAAAAATATCTGATAATTCTTTAATGCAACCAATTACTTATGTTAATTCAATAAATATAGATGATAATATTAATTTTGATAATAATATTTTAGCAAATAGTGATAAATTAAAACACTTTTTATGTTTAGGTTGTTTAGATTATTTAAATAGGAATTCAATAGCTAAACATAATTCTTTCCAATGTTTGTTATGTGGAATAAATCATAATGATATTTTTCAAAAAAAATAAAAAATATTATTTGTGATTATTTTTAAATTAATAAATTTCTTTTATTTTTAATTACTTATATAATATAAATTAATTTATTTAAATATTAAAATGATATCTCAAAATAAAAAAGATGATAATGATAAAATTGAAATTTTAATGAATAAAATTTCAACATTGGAAAATTCATTAAATGAAGAAAAAAAATATAAAACAAAATTAGAAGAAAAATATAATCAATTAAATAACGCAACATTACCAATATTAAATAAACAATTAAATGAAAAAGAAAAATTATTAGAAAGTACATTAATTGAACAAATAAAATTACAAAAAGAAATAAATTATTTAAAAGATAATTTCAAAATAAATGAAAATTTTAATAATATTACAAAATATATTATACCTGAATTCCAAGATGAAAAAGATCAATTAATAATATATCAAACAAATAAAATTGATTATTTAAAAAATACATATAATAACTTAAAAAAAAAGACAAAAGATGAATTAGAAAATAATTTAAAAGAAAAAATAAACTTAGAAAATAAAATAAAATCTCAAGAAGAAGAAATAAAAGCTTTAAAAGACTCATCACAAAAAAATGATGAAAAAATAAATGATTTAAATGCAGAATTAAGTTCATTATCTCAAATAAATAAAAATTTATTATATGAAATAAAAACATTAAATGACATAATAAAAAATATAACAGAAGAAAAAGAAAAATATCAATTAGAATTAAATTATTATAAAAAAGAAAATGAAAGTATATTTAATTCTCAACAAAGTACATTAAATAGAATAAAAAAATTAGATGAAGATTATCAAAATATAAATAAAGCATTAGAAGAATATAAAACAAAAATAAGTGAAATGGATACAAAAACTTATATATTTAAAGTTACAAGTTTAGGAAGAGTTATTGAAGCTTCTGCAGAATTAGTTTTTAATAAAGAAGGAAAAAATAATTATATTTTAACTATTAAATATATTACTTCAAGTACTAAATATGATATTTTAGAAATTGATAATATTAGTATTGTTGAAGGAGAAGATAATGTTATTTTAATTAAATATAAAGAAAATAAAGGAGAAGATGTTGAAATGTTTAGAACTAATGAAACTAATAAAATATTAAAAGTTTTTAAAGAATTTCAAACTAAAGCAATTCAACATGTTGATATTAAAAAACAAGAAAAAGAAGATAGAATGAAACAAAAACAAATTAAAAAAAATGTGAAAGATATGTTTTCTTTATTTGGTAATTAATATTATTTTTAAGAGTTAGAGTAAAAAATATTAAAAAAAAATGAATAAAAAAATATATATAAATAAATAATAATAATTAAATAATAATCTTTGATTATTAAACCACAAAAAAATTTAAATTATTATTTAAAGTATTATTTTGTTTTTTTTAAATATATTTATCTTTTTTTTTGTATATTATATATATTAATCTAATTCTTTAAATATGGGTTAATTTAAATTATATACTTCCCCATATAAATTTATTGTACCAAAATCTATACAATTTTTATTTTTTGTTTCATAAAGTGAATTTTGGTTTATTAATTTTACTGTTATATATTTTCCAAAATGATAATATTTCTTTAATTTAATTATATATGGATTATTATCAGAATTAATGTTTTTAATTTCTATTAAACATAATAATTTCATACTTTTTTCATTTTGTGAATTAGTATCAAATTCAATATAAGAGAAGTTATCATTAGTTTCCATATTTATAATATCTTTTGAAAAACTATTATTTATATTATTAATTGAATTTTTATTTTGATTTATTACTTTTTCATTAATTACAATTGAACATTTTTCTGATTTTAAATCATCAATTTCATGTATATAAACAGATAAATAATGACATGGTAAATTAACTAAACTAAAATAATTAAATTTCCTTGGAATAAAAATTGAAATATAATGAACAGTAAATAAACAATTATTTATATTTCCAACAATTGAATTAGTTAATATTAATTTTCTATTATCAATAATATCTCTATATTTATCACATTCAGGATATTTTTTATCAATTTCTTCAAATAATTTAATATAATTATTTTGTAAATTAATAATTTGAGATTTAATAAAATCCATTTCATTTTCATTTGAGTTTATTATTTCTGAATTTATTATATCTGAATTATTTTGATTAAACATTTTATAATTAATAACTCCATTAATTGAAATATCATTTCTTTTATTATGAAGATAATGAGTAGTATAAATTTTATTTTTAACAGGATTAAAAATATTTTGATATCTATATCTATCTTCAACTTGACCTCCATCTGTTTTATATGCTTGAATAGGAATAAAAGATATTATATTATTTTTACTATTAATTATAATATTAGGAATATTTGATATTTTTAAATTAGATAATTTATCATTTATTACTTTTAAATTATTTGGATTCATTAAATTTAAAAATTTAATTGAATTTATATTATCACCTTCTTTTAAATATTCTAACATAGATTTCATTTGAGTATTTTTAAAAAGATTATAATTTTCATTTGGAGTTAAGAAATAAAATATATTTTTATGTAATTTTACTTTTTTAGAAGTTGCAATTTGAATTGAATTTATAATTTTACCAAATCTAAAAAAACAAATAATATCTTTTTGTTTATTATTATCATTTTTATTTTGAATAATACCTTTTCCATTTTCTAATCCATTAATCCAATTTGTAATAATTAATTTTCCTTGATTATTTCCTCCATTTTCTAATGGAATAAATAATTTACCTTCTCCATTAAAATTATTATTTTTAAATTCACCTTCATAAATTGAATTATCTTTATTTCTTTTATATTTTCCATTACCTTCTAATATAATAATATCATTATCTATTATTGCATCTCCTTCATATTCATCTTTATTATGAAATATTTTTTTAATTTTTATTGGATTTGATTTATAATTTTCAGATGTTAAAAAAGAGGAAAAATTATCATTTTTATAAAATAAAGTTCCTTTTTCTTTTTCATAAGGATATTCTTTTGATATATCACCAATAAATATATTTCCATTATTATAAAAAACTTTAGATTGTTTATAATTAGATAATTTATCATTATTATTTAATAATATTATATTTTTATCTTTTGTTATTAATTTTCCTTCTCCAATTTTTGAATAATTATCATTTTCTTTATCAAAAATATAATTTCCTTCATAAATTTCTTCTGTTATTTTATTTTTAATAGGTGGCATTTTAAATGAATTTGGAATATTATTTTCTTCATTTATTTCTTCAATTTTAAATTGATTTTTATTGTTTTGATAATATTGATATGAATTTAATGCATCTGGTGATATTAAAGATTCTATTGATTCTATTGGAATTATTTCATAATCATTTGATTGATTTATTTTTTCATAAAAATTTTTAATATCATTATCGTTATTTTCATTCAAATTATTTTTTTTAACAGATTTTAATTTAATTTTATTATTTTCATTATTTTCATTTTCCTTTTCATTTATAATATTACCTTCTATATTTTCATTTATATTTTCTTTTATTTCATTTTCAGAATTAAAATTATCTTTTTGTTCATCAAAATTAATATTTCCTGGAGTATCTGATTTTTCACAAGTACATCCCATTTTTTTTAAGTTATTATTAATTAAAAATTATAAATAAATGAATTTATAATAAATTTTTTAAATTATAAATAAAAAATGTTAAAAATTTATTTTAAAAACAAAAAATAGAAATAAAATAAATAACATTTTATTTTAATATTATTTTTTAATTAAAAAATTAAAGAAAAATTAAATAAAAAAAAAAGCAAAAAATAATATAAAAATTATTAAATATTAATATATAAAATATAATATGTCAAATCCAAATTCAAAAAAAGAAAAAAATAATTCCAAAATAAAAGAAAATATGCAAAACCATATATTTTCAATGTTAAAAGAAGCAGGAATAATTGAAGCAAATGATAAAGATTTTTCTGATGATTTTAAAGAACAAAACTTAGATTTAATAGATAATGAAAATTTAAACACAAAAAGTTCATCATTTACAAAAGAAAAAATAAATATTCCTTTTTCAATAAATAATGAAGATATAAATAATAATAATATTCCTTTTAATAGAAATGATATAAGAAAAAATACTTTTCAACCTTTTTTTCAAAATCCTTTATTTCCAATTAATAATAATCTTAATGTAAATAATTCATTAAATGTTAATTTTCAATTTGAAAAAAATGAGTATCAAAATTTAAAAAATAATAATGAAGAAATTCAAATAACAACAACACCTTTAGGAATGAAAATGCCAATTAGAACATTTAATTTTAAAACTAAATCAAATTCAAATATAAATAATTATAATAAAACTATAATTTTTAATATTCCAATTAATGACCCTTTAGCAATAAAATTAGAATCTTTATTATTTAAAAAAGGACATTTTACACTTAATATATATAATAAAATAAAAGGTAATATTATTTACTTTATGAAAAATCAACAAACAAGTAGAATTTTACAATATTATTTAGATAAAACACCAAATGATATTATTCATTTAATTTTTAATGAGTTTTCAAATCAAGTTGATTCACTTTTATTAGATCCTTATGCAAATTATTTTTGTTTGAAAATATTTTATTATTTAAATAATAATGATAGAATTTATTTTCTTAAAAAAATATCTCCAATTTTAGATATTCTTTCAGTTAATAAAATTGCAACTTATCCTATTCAATGTATTATTGAAAAATTAAATTCTGATGAAGAAATATTAATTGTAGTAAATTTTTTAAAAAAAAGTTTAACTAAATTATCTTTAGATGTTTATGGTGCTCATGTAATAGAAAAATTAGTAACACATTTTTATTATAAAAGTTATTTAGATGATATATTAAATTTCATTACAGATAATTTTTTATATTTATCATGTAATTCAAATGGTTTATGTATAATTAAAAAAATAATATTAATAGAATATAAATATAAAGGAGAAAGATTTAATAAAATAAAAAATATATTATATAAAAATGCTTTAGAATTAATTCAAAATCCATATGGAAATTATGCTTTACAAACTGTAATTGATAATTGGAGTTTAAATGATATTAAAAATATTTATTGTAATTTTTATAATAAAAGTTTAATTTTTTCTATTCATAAAGTTTCTTCTAATGTTATTGAAAAATGTATTCAAAAAAGTATTGAATTTACTAATAAATTTATTTATGAAATTTTATCTAATGATAATTCTATTTGTATTCTTTTAAAAAATAATTATGGAAATTATGTTCTTTTAAGTACATTAAAAGTTTGTGAACCACAAAATAAAGTTATTTTAATTTCTTTAATTAAAAAATATTTGGTTTTGATAAATGATAAAAAATTAATTAATAAATGGCGAAAAATTATTTCTTCTTTTGTAATTAATTAATTTTTGTATTTATATTTTGAATTTGGATGTATTGATATTAAATTATTAAATATAAGTAATTTAATAATTATATTTGATTAATTATTATTTGAGTATTTTAGATAATTCTATTTGAATGATTGAAATATATTAAAAATAATTTTTAGTTAAGGTTACATAATGTATTATTATTAGTGATAAATTTTTACCAAAGAATTAAGAATATAAAAAATAATGATGACATAATGATATATTTTAATAAATAATTTTTGTAATAAGATTTGACAATATAAAAAAATTTTAATTATCATATTTAAAATAATTTTGTTAAAAAGGATTCTTTGTATATATAATTTTTATAATTTATTATAATTGCTATATTTAAAAATGAACATTTGAAAATCTTTTTATTCATTTATATTTTAAAATATCTAATTTATTTTAAAATAATAATTTGTTTACAAAATTGAAAAAAAATAAAAGAAATATAATTTAATATAATACTTAATTATAAACAAAAACTCAAAAAAAATTGAATTTAAAAATTATTATTTTTCATTTGAAGTAGATCTTATATTAACAGTAGATCTATTTCCACTTCTACTTATTTTTGTATGATTATGATTATACATTGTATTAATTGATGAAGTTTTTGATTTATTTTTATCTTTTAAATTTATATTTCTACTACTAGAAATTCCATTTGAAATATTTGAAAATTTTAAATTATTTGCATAATTTATATTATAATTACGATGACTTAAATATTTAGAAATAATTCCAGCTTTTTTTATTTCTTCCATATTATTAATTGAATTATTTCTACTATGTTTAATACTTTTTTTATTTGAAGAAGTTTTACTTGAAATTCCATTTAATATTTTATTATATGTATTTGTTAATTTTTGATTATCAATTAAAGTATTTTGAAATATTTTTTTTTCATTTTTATTATTATTATTTATAGGTGGTTTAATATCATTAAATGACATTGTATTATTTTGATTTTTTAAATGTATTTTATTTCTATTTTTTGGAATAATATTTTGATTAATTATCCAATTTGATGAAGATTTTCCATTATTAATATTTATATTTATACTTGAATTTGCATTTTCCTTTATTTCAATTAATTCTTTTTCTACTTTAAATAATTTATTATTTAACTTTTCAATTTGATTCTTTAAACTTAAAATTGTTTTTTGACTTATTTCTCTTTTTGAATCAGTGATTTTTTTTTCTTCTTCAAATTGAGAAATTGCTTTTTTTAAATTTGAATTTTCTCTTCTTAAAATTTCAATTTCATTTTCTTTTCTGTCATTATTTAAAAAATTTTTTCCATCATATTTTACTTTTTGTTTTAAATTTTCATATTCATTTTCAATTTGAAGATAAGTTCTTATTTTTGATTCATAAGATTCTTTTTGAATTTTATATTGTAATTGTTTACATATATAATATCTTAATTGACTTTCTAAATTTCTTAATTGATTTTCATATAATATAATTTGATTTTGTAAAATATTATCTTTATTAGAAATATTATACTTATCTTTTTGTTTTATTAAATATTGTTCAATTTTATTATTAATTAATATCGGAATTGATTCTTTAATATAATGAATAATAGTAGAAATATCAATTGATAAAATTTCACTTTCAATTTCTTTTTTATCTTTATTCATTTTTTGCCCTTTAATTTGTTCTAAAATATAATAATATAATTCATAAACTTTTTTTTTATATTCATAATCATTTATTTCATAATCAGTATTTATAATATCCATTTTTAATTTTAAATTTTAGTTTAATTAAAACAATAAATTCATAAAATTAAAAAGAATAAAAAAAATGTTTTAAATACCAATTTGAAATAAATCAAAATAAAAAAATTTAAAAAAAAAATTTTTTGTTATTAAAAAGTATTATTAACAATTAAATGTTCAGGCATACCAACTTGCATTTCTAAATCAGCAATTTTTTTTAATAATCCAGTTAATAAATCTTGTAATTGTCTTTTTTGATCTTTTAAATTAGCAATTTCTTTTTGTAATTTAGCATTTTCATTTTTTTGATTAGTAAAATGATTATCCATTTCATCTTTAACTTTATTAATTTCATCTGATAATTTAGTTGAAATTTCTTTATTTTTTTGTTTTAATAATTCCTGTAATTCATCTTTATTATCACCAACAACTTGAATTTTACTATTTTCTTCATTAAAAATTCCAGCAACATCTAAAATTCTTTGTTCTAAATCTAATAATTTTCTCTTTAAAGAATCATAACTTTCAGTAAATGAATTTCCTGTTTTTTGAAATTTAGAGTTTTCCATTTCTTTTTGAGACATATTAAATCTTGTGTCATTGTTCATTTTTTTTAATATAATATTTTGAAAGTTATTTAATAATAAAATTATTTTTTTTTATTTTTATTATTTAGTTTATACTTAAATTTATAAATGAATAATATATAATTTATTTTTTTTTGAAAGGATTATATAATTATTTTTTTTAAATAAAAAAGATGAATTATGAAAAATTAGCTTCTTTATTTGTTTCTGCTTTATTTGAGAAAAAAAAATTAGAAGATAAAATTAAAGAAATAAATCAAAGTGAAATAAATAATAAAATAAATGAAGAAAATATTGAAAAAGAAAATAATGTCAGTAATATAAAGGAAAAAATAATTAACGAAAATAAAAATAATGAGAGAATAATAATTCAAAAAAATGAAGGTTGTCAAACAGAAAATTTTGATATTCCTACAAAAAAAAATAATAAAAATAAAATACCAAATATTCAAAAGAAAAAAATAGAAAAAAATGATTTAGAAATGATAGATAAAATAGAAAAACCAAAAACTCCAATTTTAAAAAGAAAAATTAGAACAAGTAATAATTCATTAGGAAAAAGTATAAATTTAAAAGAAGAAAATCTAAATCAAACTTTTTATAAATTACAATCTGATTATACTAAAGAAAAAATTGATTATTTAAAAAAATGTGAATTAGTTCAATCAAGAATTAATATGATTAAAAAACAAGATGAAGAATTAAATCATAAAATAAATTTAAAAAAAGAAAAATTAAAACAAATAAATAAGATTATTGAAGATAAAAAAAAAATGAAAAATAAAATTGAAAAAATGAAGAATGAAAAAGATAGAAATTTAAAAGAGAAACAAAAAAAAATAAAAGAAAATAAAATTTTAGAACGTAATAAAATAAATAAATCCAATATTGAAAATAAGAATGAAAAACAGAAAATATATCAGGAATATTTAAATGAAAAAAAGAAAAATAAAGAAGCTTTAAAAGAAAAAGAAAATAATATTGTAGAAGAAAAAAAGATTATTGTAAAAAGAGTTAAAAATGAGAAGTTATTAAATAGAAATAAATCAAATTATAATAATTATATTGATGAAAAAGATAAAAATTTTCTTACTAATACAAAATTAGAAATTGAAAGATTAAAAAGTAAATATGAAGAATTGACTCAACAAGAAAATGAATATATAAAAAAATTAAAAGAAACAAAAAGACAAACTGTAATTGATGATGAAAATTATTATTCAAAAACTAATGTAAATTCTTATAATGATAGAATTAATCTAATAAATAATAAAAAACAAAGTTCTTCACAATCTAAAATAAGAAGAAATAAATATAATTATAATAATTTAACCAAAAGTAAAAGTAATATTGATTTTATTAATATTAATATTAATGTTAATACAAATTTAAATAATAGTAATAGAAATCTTCATGAAATAAGTTATCAAAAAAAAAAGAATAGAAGTAAAAGTAAAACTAAAAATATCAAAAAAATATAATTAAAAAATGAATATAATTATTATATGATATTTTTATTTTTGATTAAATATAAATTTTATTTTTTTATAAAAAATCATTTTTATTATTATTTATCAAAACTCATTAAAAATGCTGAAAATTTAAAATCTTTAATATTAAGAATACATCCAAATAATTTTAATAACAATATTTATTTTTTTCTTTCTTTAATTGAAGATTTAAATAAATTAAAAAATTTCAATATTATTGAAAATTGTGAAGAACCAAAATATTATAATTATAATTCAAATATATAAAGATTTTGATTGTTAAGTTTGTTTTACCTTTAGGTCATTTAATTATTCATATTTAATAAATGAAATAATAATAATTAGATTCTAATTTTAATAATATTTTAAAATAATTCCAATATTAAAATTATTAAACTTTAAAAAAAATATTGAAATATAATTATATAATTATTTACTTATATAA